>VYYJ01003819.1:0-15257 GCA_021029165.1 Cyphoderus albinus
AATAACCCATTAGGGTCACTAAACGTGCTTTGCCCCACATGAGATTAGTGTCATTCGACTCGTCTCGTCGAGTTCTATCTACCTATCAAATTTCATAAAAATCGGAGTTCCGGGGCTATAAACGTAAAATTCCGAATTCTTACATGACGCGGCGAGAATAACTTTTTATTAGTATGTATTAAAAATTGTATGCAAATGTTTAAAAAAAATTATATTATCTATATTATAGATATTTATGTGTGATGATAAACTATGTTAATTTTCTCCATTCTTCCACGTTCCTGAGATCACATTTTCGGAAATGCCCTTGCCTTGTCATTCACCTTTTCTTTTATTCTAAAGATATGTAAACACTGGAATGAAGGATGCTATTATATTACATTTTCGTATGTACTTGTACTCAGATATTGTGACAAATTCAACGGTCGTTGCCCGTTCTATTTCAAGCATTAATACAAAGAAGGACAAATCTTTTCCAAAGGATTCACGGAGCATGTCATGTTACTATTTATTTTTCATTTGGTAGCTGTTTTCATCTTTAGAATTAGTCCTTTCTTTTGTTTATCCAAGGGTTGGTTGAAAGATTTCAGCAACATAAAATAGGCAAGAAACTTTTTTCTGCTCTTTAGTCTTTACCTGTCCAGTAACAGAGATGTCTGATTATTAGAGATATTGTGATTCTGATTTACTTTTGCTGTTCCAAACTTCGAAATGAAATCCGTAAGTTCCGTACTTTTAATTGCAGAGGAATAATTTGCAGCGTATGTAATATTTTCTTAACAATTGTTATTTGCTACATTTTAATGTTTTTGTTAGTTTCTAGTTCTAGCGTTGTTTGTAGCTGGAGTTGCAACCAGTACAATTAAAATTACAACATCAAGAAAACACGAAGGAGAAGATATTTTGGTGATTCAAACTTCAGATGAAAACGGTTACGATTCTGCCGTAGTAAGAAAAGGGTTGACCAGCAAGTCGAATGAATTTCGAGATTCTCTTTCAAATGGTGTCCAATTTATCACCCGTGATATTCCTTCCTCTCAAATAGCCCAACTTGGGCAAGGTCGTGACAGCGTCTACTACGGAGGACAAATTGATCAATTAATAACATCCGATTTTTCCAAAACCGGTGACTTCAAATACACCAGCCCTGAAGGAGTCGCCATAAGCTTAAAGTATCTTAATGAAAATGACGTCCGTCCTGAAGAGGCCCGTTTGTCAGTGCTTGACCAGCCCCAAGCCCAAAGACCAGCTCTGACGCGCATAACTACATCAACTTATTCCAGTCCAACCTTGCTACAGACCTTGGATTTATCTCACAAAACACCCTCTTCTCGTACAGTTTCCTTCAAATCTTATGACACCCCGGCACCTGTTGTAGTTAACAAATCATCTTTTGAAACTTTGGCGAATGTTAATATTGGATCATTGCCGCCACCAGTAACTACAATTGGTGTTCCCAGAGCAGAGCTTCTTTCACATTAAATCGAGTAAATTGTTTATATTAGTTTTGTATTTTCCTGTGATATGTAAGTATAAAATACTATGTGTAAATAAAATGTTTTATTATGACTATTTTTTTATTTTTGAATCTTATCTTCAAAGATGGTTTTATTGATTAAACAATTTGTGTAAATATTAATACACTAATATATTTTAAAATTTCACAAAGAGTCTCAAATAAAATTATGTTTATCTTCAATGACAATTTTTTCGCTTTCCTCGTTCATTATTATCCACATTTTATGTATTAAATAGTACCAGTACCAGTCATTTTTATATAGTGCGTAATAAAAACTATAACATTCTTCTTTCTGTAGTCTAAACTATAACTTGTGTATTTAGTTTTATTCAGTTAAAATGGAAATGCTGCATTAAATTAGCTAGAATAAAAGTCGTCGTAATAAAATTCTTTTAAGCTGGAGTGACAGTAAGCGTGCCCTTGTTGTCTTTGTTGTCAGATTGTAGCTTGTTTACTTTAGCAGCTCTCTTTTGAACAAATGGGTCGACCTCCACCAGCGCATCTCCTAAATAATCATTTCCAGTTGTGGAGTCATAGTCGTAAACCTTGAAGTGCCAGTACTGAAAAAAATGGTGGTGGATGAGACATCGTTAAAACTATTTAAGGTGATTCCAATTAATAGCATTTATACTTAAAATTATGGCTTACTTGGTCAGTTCCCTTCTGATAATTGCTAAACTCGATGATTTCAGACCAATCAGCATTTTCTTTGTCGTCCTGCTTTTCGGTAGTGAAGAATAGCGTGTCATTTCCTTCACGGCCACGTCTCCAGTAGCACTCAACAAATGGATCACTGGCTCCTCCAAAGGTGTCCATTTTAGGAAGATTCCTGCATTGCGTTTCAAATAATACGTTTATAATATCAATAAATGAATATAATACCTACTTAGGATTGCATAGCATTAGGATATGTATCGGATAGCATTACCTGGCATATAACGAGATTCTCACTGGAGTAGTCTTTTTAATGATTAAGTTCCCACCATCACTGAGCTTGACCGTAAGATCTTGATTATTTTTCAAGACGTAATCATCCACATTCACGTCAACTTGACCAATGGCATCGTCTTTGCTGATCGTGTTATGGTTCTTGACTTCAAAATGCCATTGCTGAAAAAAATCGGAAATTGTATGTAAAATAAATTAAGCATTATTTTATTTTAAACTAATATTATATTACTACCTGTCCGGTGCCTTTGTTCCACATAAACCAAAAGACGTTATTGAATTCTGGATTAGCATTGTCCTCTAGTTGGTCAGTTTCGCCAATTGGTGTCCAGTCCGCAGTTTGAGTAGTGCCAATGCGATGGAAAACTTTGATGTATGGGTCTGGTAAACTATTTTTCTTTTTTGCTGGCAAATCTCTGTTTTAATTGAAAAAAATGTATCAATAATGAATTAATGATGTATTATTTTCATGTCAAAACTCAAGCAAAAGCGAGCGTGACTTACTTGGCAGCAAGAACAAAAGTCAGATTGAAAGAATTTTGTGTTCCTGTTGGTTTTGAGGTGGTTGGGGCTACAGTTGTAGAGGAAGATTTTTTATTTGGAAATCCGCTAGCACACCAGCAGATTCCTGCTAATAAGATGAAACCCAAAACTTTAACCATGATTCTCCTTTGCAAATTTTAGATGAAAGAGAGAAAAAAGAACTTCACACGATAACGAGTGTATAACGACTGACTCGTCTAAAGAGATGATTTCCAGTGGAGAAAATGGTTCTGAAGATGAGAGCAAATTATTTTAGACAAATGGCTATCATCTTATACAAAGTCATAACATTAACAAGTAAACAACATAATAATCATCAGGATTCAGGTACTCGAAATTGTAGGTATTTTTATATTTATTTTGTCGTTCCATCCAAAGTAAACGAGTGCTTATTTTTAACGAGTTACATTCTTAGAAATATAAATATTCAGTAGACAATTAAATGCACAGATATGAGGTCACCAACTCATCATCTCTGAGATGAGCCATGCAAACACTATTCTTTACAACTTTTTTATATTTGATTTCATTGCCCAAGTCTGTGTTTGCAAATATAAAATGGAAAGAGGTGTAAATTATGCAAATCTACTGTCTAAAAGTGACTGGTGGTAGGTTCTCTCCAAACCAGCAATTTATAGTACATATACTGCATTGAAACATGCTGAACCCAGTAACCATTTTTAGACGTCAACTACATGACAGACTTATCTTGAGAACAAAACAGGTATAATTATTCTAAATCTAAAATGACGTCCAAAATTTGCCAATTACATACATGTGTAGAATTCTTACATGAACGAACAGTGAGTTTATATTTATTCATCATCTTCATTCACCCTTGATAACTGTCTGGAAAGTGCCAAAGCATCAGATAGCAACAGTAGGACAACCGGTTCATTTTACTCTCAAAAGTTGTAATAATAAAACATTTTACCACAAATATATTTACTAGTTTTGACTCATCGTATGATTTGGTAGGAGCTTATTCAAAATTACAATGCACGTAGAATCAATTTAGACAAGGCATAATTATTTGCTAGCCCCTTTCATTGTTGTTTTCTGCGTCTTTTTCTACGAGGTTAATTCGGAAATACAAAAAATACGCGTACATATTCATAATTCCATTGCACAGATTCTTTATGTTACATAATAATAAGGTCACAAGAGTAACAGCACAGAACAACCTACGAAAAATTCTTTAGGTGTTTCTCAGTGTTAGAGAAAACAGCGTGTACTACTATTCTACGTATTACAAGTTGTTTTCTCTGGATCTTTCTATAAGTCGGCAGCTTCTACAAATCATAAATGACATCAACAAATTTATACATATGTATGTATTATGTACAATGAATCAATTCGGGTTTAAATATATACATACTTTCATACTTTACTTTATTAAACTATGATAATGTTTCAATGCTTACACTTTGTTAGTTGGGACGAATAAGTAATATAATAAGTAAAATGTTTTGTAATTTATTTACGTTTTACTAGTAAGTAAAAGTCGAAAAGTTCCCCTGGTCAAATGACGGAGAAATACAAATACACTAACTTTTCTAATGACATACATTCTACCATAACCGTAACTTATAGGTTTACAAGAGCGAACAAAATGTTTCATTATTTGGTTGTTACTCTTTGATCTCCAATCTTTTACTTTTATCGTTTTCAACATTCTCATTGCTTTTGAATGAATGTTAGCACAAGCAGTTAATGCTACCAGTACAACTGTGGTTCCAAGGACCGACCAAATCAATAAAATAGAGGCGTTTGAGAGGTTCAATGTATGTCTTTGCTTAATTAATAAAAAGTTACAAAATAATACAAGTATGGTAATAATAGTTTGCAGTGGAAAAATAAACGTAGAAAAAACCTCCATTATGTTTAAATGCAAAATTTCTAAAGCTCTGAGTTTTATTGTAATGTACTCAAAACTGCGAAAGACAGGCTCAGATTTTTGTTCCGACCAAATTTTTCTCGCTCGTAAACGTGGTGGTCCATGACGGTCGCTCGGAAAGCAAAATAATTCAGTGATAAAATGCCATGTATAAAATCCGACTGTTAAAAGATTGACACACGTCATGAGTAATAAAGCCCAAATCATTTGCAGTACAAGAAAATATAAGATTCCAAAAGAGAGGTGAATCGGAATCGAATAGGTGATATATTCCGAAGGAATAAGAGAGGTGGGATAGCAAGGCCAATGAGAGAAAAACACAAAGTGACATCCGATTACAAATCCACAAAACGGAAAGAAAAGTCCCATAAGAGCAATAAGAAGGTCAAAGCAGATATTTGTGCATGACCGGTCACGGTTGAATCTGGGCATAAATCCAGCTATAAATACACAATTAAGTAAAAATTAAACTTTAGATACGGATTAGCAATGATAAAAAATGTCCAATTACTTGCTGTAGCATCCATAAAACGCCAAAATTCCGTGATAACTGCAGCGGCTAATTTAGGCCTTTTAAAAACAGGATAACCAACAATGATATCTAAAAAGCAACAGACTGTAAGCGCATAAGTGTAATAAAGTTCGATGCCCGTGTCTTTCTTCAACAAGTAAATGCGCAGTAGTTGGACAGAAAGAAATATTCCGTAAACGGTAAGAGCAACCGTTAACATCATATATCTTCGGTAGCTTTCTTTGGTGACATATAAACGACGCTGGGGATAATCAAAGTGAAATGGAGTACCAAGGAGGAAAAAAGACCAAGTTGATAGGAGGCGATACAGCTTGAAATAAACAGTGCTTATCATTGTCAGCTTCGGTTATAGGTTGTTTTCAGTGGAGACACTTTCTGAAAATATAGAGATAGAATTATGAAAACGATTGTTCCGAAGTTTTAATTGACAAAGTTCAAGTTATACAAACGTTTTGTAGTTTATAATTATGTTTAATATTACTGATTAATTAAGAAAGAATTAATTAATAAAGAATTAATTCTAAAATTCTTTGAGAATCAAAACATGTCAAGCAAGTAAAATGAATCAAAAATCAAATGGAATTTGACGCGCATTAAGAGTTTTGTGCTTTAAGCAGAGAGAAATAGAAACTACCTGATCTTACCTGAAGGTTATATAACTCTATACTTCAAATGACAATATATAAAAAGTATAATTTTTTAATTATTTATAGCCAGCGTCATGTCTAGTCGCAGTGAAAACATGTTGTTGAATTTGTAGGATATAAATAGGAATATGTACCAGTGACCAATGATTTATTCTGTTTATGTGTGTATATGTATGTCTCAAAAAATATCGGAAGTGGTTTGGAAATTTTTTATCTGGATAAATAATTTCTTATGCTATTTTGAATTTTTCAGGTATTTAAAGTTCGTATTTTTACTTTGTTCTAAAAAATGGTCCCAGGCACATGTCTCTGGTCTGACTCTGATAAAAAGCAAAATCAGTTTGAAGGACGGGCCAGAATGGCCAGCAGGCTGTATTTGAATGAAAAATGTTTAAAATATACCCAGTATATAAAAATGATTTGAAAGGTATTTCTTACCTGAATTGTTACTAAATTACGTATATGTATGTATTTTTTGCAATATTCTTATAGATAAATCCAAAGTCCTAATAGGATAAATATAGTCGTGCTGATAATCAGTTATTTGTTACTTAATTGTCACAATTAAGTCAATGCATATCATATAATCACAATACATTATGTATGGGCATTATGTCACAATTGCATAAATCTATATTGCCCCCAAACGTTTCTTCCTAAATTGATAGTTCTCCACATTCATGTAAAAGTTAAGTTTCGTTAACCTTTTCAAAAATTATAGAAAAGTCGCTGAAATAGCTGTCCATTTACTGAAGAACCATCATTTTTATCCATATATTTCTCCCTCCCATTTAAGAAGAATCAATTTTTAGTAAAATTACGAATATGTAATGAAATAATAAATACGTAATCAGTTATCAATCCAATTTTCTGTGCAAATGATACAAGGATTTATATTTGACCATATTAACTGTCTATTAGTTCATCATATTAAATAGATAAATATTACAATCCCGGATGAAAACGCAAAAGTCTCCATTAGGTTAAATGCTTAATCCTAATTAATTTTTGTCTGGTTGAATTTAACTCAGAAATAGCATTAACAAATTGACCTTTCTCATATTTGGGACATTTAGTTTTTTAATCAATTCAACAATGACTTCCACGCATCCCGCTGAAACTTCATCTAATTTAGTTTTTTATTGATTTCCAAAAATATTCCTGTCTATTTTACATTTTTACAATTCAATCTCAAATCAATTAAACCTGAGAAAATAATACCATTCATTATTAAAAATTTCATTTATAGAAGCCATTTTGATCTTAATTAAAAAATACTTGACGCACCATAATTTAATTTCCCTTTAAAAATGATGAATGTTTTAAAAATCATTTTGTATCAGAAATGTTTTGCTGTTGAACATGAGAAAATGCATTGAAAACAAAGCAATATTAATATTATTGTCACTTCTACCATTTAGCTTTTGAGACCATTTTAATCAAGCTGTACTTGTATGTTTGAATCTTGTCTTCAAGTTGAAATGAATGTCGGCAAAAGTCAGATTGCTCCTTGGTGTTGAATCGATATTGGACTAAAAATATCATATTCGAAGGCTAGTAATGGGGATCATATTTACGTATTCCTGACGAGGTTACTCAACACGTAATAGACAAGGACCAGGACGTGAAAGTACTAACTGATCCCTGTGGTTTTGTCAAGAAAGGTAATTTCATGAAAAACTGAAACTGACTAAACTTTGAAATTTGATACATATATATAATTTGATACCATTTCTCAACAAAAAAGAAACTAAATGCTTTCGACACAGTGAAACCTGTCAATGATAGGAGGTTTTATTAACCATGATTTTAAAATGCATCCAAACTTCCTCATCGTTCTTCCGTTACCGGGAACATATTCACTTTGGGGCTTCCTAGACAAAAGGTAATATAATCAAAGATAATACAAAGACTTCAATCAACAACATTCATTAACATTTATTAAATTATTATTACATGAATTGTGTTTACGGAATTGTATTGTACTATGATTAATATTAGCATCGTCATTAATATTTTAACTATTTAAGTTAATATACCTGCATTACAAGTATTATACATGGAAGAATGAAATGAATTATAATTAGTAATTATCAGCTAGTTTGAAATATGTATAATATCCCCGGTTTGTGTTGTGCTTAGAACAATGCGTGTTAATAATTATATTATTCTTGCCTATTTTTTGTAATGCTTAATTGACCAATATTATTTATATTAAATAACAGTGTAACACTTTATACATATACCTAACTGTTTATACCTTGTATGACATTTGTTAAATTACTTGATGTCTGCACCTACAGGTCGAACGTATTTAATAGACAATTGAGTTACGTGCCAATCATGAACAAAATTACAAAAAATATAAATCTAATTTCGTAGGCATTTTTAAAACCTCGTTGTTATATGCATGTCTGCCTCGTATATCTGCCAATAAAGCAGTTAAAAAGACAGTTCAAGGAAGTATGTACGACAACTAAACATGATATTGATTTTTATTTAAAAAAATCTCTATAAATTATTAAACTATAGTTTTATTAATTTTTAATAATCTTCTGTCCGCAAGACCAAGAGTTCCAATTCTTTCATTTTATAAATGACAGTTAGCGACATAGTACATTACATATAGCTTACGTGACGCTATTGCATGATTGCGTGTTATTTTTTGTCAAAAAAATACTGGCAATATTTTAAAACTAAATCCTGGGAATCAAAAACAAATCTGGATGACTATGACCATAACGCACAATTATGTATGATTTCATAAAGCGTTGAACAAATTATATAATAAAAAAATACCTAGGTATAAAACTATCCTGCATCACTTAACAAACATTTGTAGAATATTGGGTAACCGATGTTTATGGGAAAACAATAATAAAGTACCTCTACGGCAAAATTGAAACAGAATCTCGGCAAAGTTACTAAATGACTCTTTGGATTTTTCTTTTTAAAAATTGGCTACTCTGATATACGAGTTTCATTGTTTAACTCTAACTTAATCAAAGCTCTGTGTTTCAGATTATTTTTATTTACTCTTGAAAAACAAAGACAAATCGTCTCACCCTTTCGTTTTCTCTTAATTAGATTATATTAGATTGTGTGATGTTTACAAACGTAAATGAAATCAAAACAAAAGCGGCGAAAGCTTGTGTTAAAATAAGGCATTTTAGCTGTATTTTGTACCACTCTATAATTAATATGAATTTACATACTAATTAAATGTCAACTTTTATTCCTAAACTCCCCAGCAAATGCTCATCTCTTTCACACTTTTTATGGCAGCCCAGGTACAAAATAATTTATTGAGTTTATTAAATCAATCGACTTTACAATGGCGTCATGAACAATGAACTACTGTTCGGAATGAAATTGAGACAAAGCATGCCAATATATTTATTCAAGTTCAATAATCATAAATCATGGTTCATGATAGTGCACAAGTATGCAAAATAGTTTACATAAATATATTGGTAAAGTTATAGAATCAGTCATGAGGTATGTAAAGCATTACATTTTTTTCTAATTTTTGACATTGCTCCAAAGTGTCTCGTAACATGTCAAATTCAAGATATAAAAAGCAAATTGCTTGCATAATAGCCAAAAGCATGTATATACAAAACATAACAAATCGTGATTAACTCATCATCAAAAGAAAAGTACACGCTCATCGACAACAATTGAGCTGAGCACTTGACAATTGTGATGGGATTTTTACTCGCTCACACGATATTTGAAGATCATGGGCTACGATACAACGAGATATCGTCAACAATAAAAATGCTGATAAAACAATGCAAATGAGGTGCAATGGGCTTGTGCAACAATTTTTATTTCTGTATATTAATAGTGAATTAAAAACCATTTTGTTCTCTTTTAATTATATAGAAATCAGTCAACTTTTTTCTTTCATATGTGGATAATTATATCATAGCGTTCAATAAAGGAGCTAATAGTTTATCTACTTGTTTATCTTTGTAATAACGAAGCCAATATGAAAAGTTGATATAAAGTTCATACTGCAATCTTTCGACCATCTATGTATATATAATCTTATTGCAAAATAACTATCAACAGCCGACCAAGAAAAACGTTCCTTTTCACCAATTAATCTTCATGCACTTGCTCTTGTCGTCCGCGTGTGAAAAGACAGAAAAAACTGTTATTTTGGGTAGGGTTTGCATACCGCAGCTTTTTCTTTGTCATGCATTTTACAGAAAGGAAAAGCAGAATTGTGAGAATATGCACCTTATGCATGCTATATGAATTTTATATTTAATTTGAATACAAGTTATAGGTATTTATTACCATTTAATCGAAACGAAAGTTTTGAATAATTTTCAATCGTGATCTCCCACGTACTTACTATGGTCATATGTCACCAGTTAAAGAGGTTTTTTATCGATAAATTTGTCCTGTCCTGTCAATTTATTTACAGTAAATAATCTTAACAACTATTCTATGCGAAGCATATCATAAATTAGTATAGTAACACCGGCATTCTTGTAAGGACACAACATAGAGTTTAAGTGAGCTACGGTTAAACTGTATTGCAAAAGTCAAAACCAGATTGTCGTTGGTTGGGGTATCAGAAAAGTCATCGTACCACGCTACCGACCCACCTGACGAAATGCTACCAATTCAATAATCATATTAATAATATGGGAAAATTCTATCAAACCTTTCCCAACACTCTTGTCACGTATTACCGTCCGCCTCTATTTGTATCTGCTGGTATAATAGAGCAAAAACTCATTTGTCACAGAACGTAACTAACCCGAGCGGTTGGCTATTGTCAAGCGTCATAATATTAGGCGATGATTGCATACTCTTTAGATAAACCAGCATACAGTTATAATATGAGAATTAAAAACTGAAGATGAAATTTTTTATACTACGTGGTCTTCAAACCTACAAGTTAATCCTGTATAAGTCAGTAACTCCGACTCCGAACGAACTAACAATCTTGTTGTATCAATCTTTATCGACGACATCAATCGCCACTTTAAATCGCGGATCATTATTTTGTTTATACCTAAGTAAGTACTGACTAACTTTGATAGCAAACAGTAATTAACAGGGATGCAGGATGTTTTAATAGCAAGCTGACATTATAGCTAAGTACTGGTCTTCGTTATACACGACCACTCGATTACATTTGTATTGACCAATGCACCAGAGACACCCACGCATGAGGCTCCTGAGAGCGGCATAGACTCAGAACGAGGTGCTCACGTATTATTGTTTGTTGAGTGGAGGTTAAGCCTCAGGAGGAGCAATTTTAATACCTTTATGTCATTCATCCGTGCTGCTATTTTATCAAGAATGACAATTGACTATATTTTAGTTTTTCTGCATGTATTGTATCGTATGTATAAGCACTTGCTTTGATTTAATAAAGAGAACCCTTTAAAAATTTCATAAGCGCAAAAATAACAATTTTTTTTCTGAAATAAAAAAATAGAAGAGAAAAATAGTCTCATACTTCACATTATTTCTTTGTTGTATAATACTTTGCAGTGTTTAAAGCATGTCAGGGATCATCCTGTTCTGGGGTTGAGTTGAGTTCTAGTTAAGTACGATAATACACCTAAGAAGTTATGTTATTACATCACATCGAGACGTTTTAAAACTTAAATTGCATTATTAAATTAACTGTTTTGCGTTGCACCAGTCTCCACTCATTGTTGGATGTTTGTGTACACTGGTTTGTGTGTGTTATCTCATGATGACAGGTCGCTCTTTCATGCACCGTTGCTCGAATTCTCCACTGTTATATCATAACGCAACCATTAATAGCGATCAATGTTGCCCAGAGCAGATAAGCCACAAGAGCAGTTCAATGGGTTAAGACTTAAATTGAGTTAGTTCACGTAGAACAGCGTTGTGGTGTATGTGGGAGCAAAGTCGTTCAAATACACACAATTTCTCTGAAAATAAGTTAAACACTTGTAATTAAAGGGGTACATTGTTTGGTGGATGAATCAAATCGTGTGAATTTGAGCATCAATTATGTGCCTTAAATCGCAGACAGCATGCTGAAGATGAACCTACAATTGTTAACATTAAAAAATACTCTCCCTCTCCAAACTGGCGAGCGTCGTTATCTTTAAGTTAAGTCATATTCATGAAAATACTGCTCAGTTTGCTAGGCCAGGTCAAATGAAACGGACAACCAGAACAAACCTGTTGCGATATATATTTTTTAGTCATGTTTCTTACGTGCCGAATTTATCAAATAATACCAACATGGAAAAATAAGTGTGGTGCCCGGACCTAAAATCGGTTTATTGTTAAATGTGTAACTCTCTTGTGCAATTTCAGTTGTAGTAAGTTTTAATTTTAAGTCATTCAACGACCATTGAATATTGAGGATATTTTCGAAACTGTGGACTCAAATCGTGATTAAGCTGTAATGTGAGTCACATTATGTGACCCGAAATAATTCCAATTTTTTTGCTATAACTAAGCGCGTCTAAAATTACATAAATTTTAAGCAACATGATGTGCAATTTGAGATATTTATATTTCATTGGTAAGAAAAATTCATTCTGTGCTTATTATGGAATTCATAGTCGATTCTACTTTTAAGTCAAGATTTAATCGACGGGACCATAAATTTATAAATAGTAAAGTGTTTTTTATTCATGAAATTTTCAGTGGTACTGAGCACCAATAATGCAATTATTTTCGTCAACGGGGAGGCGGCGCCCGATCCGGTTTTGCGTTCTCCGGACAAAATGATCACGATTACCCCGGGGAGTGGAATTAGACTACACTTAGCTCCTAGTGAGAAGACTGTGAAAAAATTTGTCGGTGATACTTACGTCGTATCTTGTATGAATGGAGCGAGTGACACGGAGTGGTATGCCCCGAATGGGGCTCGTGTCAACGGAACGAAACCAAGTCGAATTCGACAGCAACCAAGACGAGGTGGTGGGGGAGTTGACCTCTTCCTTCAAAAAGTTATGCTAGAAGATAGCGGCAACTGGGTTTGTAGGAGTCGAGGAACCAACTCATCATTTAGCTTAATGGTTGTCAGTAAGTGGGAAAACCTATTTATCAACAGGCACAATTATTGCGCCAGGTTCTTATTCAATTATGAATCGTAAACGTTTTCAAGCACACATTAAAATATGAAGTTTTTGATAATCGTGTGCATCGAGCTAAATGGTTCATATTGATATGAATTAATGAAGGAAGGGAAAAACTACCTTCAAGGAGAACGCTCTTGTTAAACAGTTGACATACATTAATTAATCAAAGTAAAATGCTTTCAAAGTTTATAGGTCGCCCTATCTAAAACATTTAAACGTCGACAGGGCTCCCTTCATTTTTATGACTTTTACACATGTGTCATTGATAAGGAAGTAAAGCGCTTGCAGGCATCTGCCACCTAACTCACGGAGTATTTCTAAAGCTGCATTAATTAATTTTTATTATTGTACAACAGAGCCTATTGCATTTGATAACAAATTGGCGTACCAAACTGCATTGGAAGGAACAAATTACATTGTGAAATGTGCAGCTCAAGGTCAGTCAGGGGTACCCAAAATGTATTGGAAGGTAGATCAAAAAAGTCCACAAGGTGAGAAATCAATTGCACAGATAAATTTACTATTAAACCAATTGATTTTTCGTGAGGGTCAGTAATTTGTTTTCATTTGTGTCAACTGCAGGGCCAAAGTTCAAAGTGATGAAGGACGGTTTAATGATTTACAATGTTACCAAAGAGGATGCGAAACGGTCTTATGTTTGCCATGCAATGGATATTGATTCCCCGATGCCAGACGCGAGGGCCAAAGTTCAAAGTGATGAAGGACGGTTTAATGATTTACAATGTTACCAAAGAGGATGCGAAACGGTCTTATGTTTGCCATGCAATGGATATTGATTCTCCGATGCCAGACGCGAAATTAATGAACATTGCGGTTCATGTTACCCGTAAAATGATATTGGAGCTATTTAAAAAAAAACAAATACACTCAGAAATTGGCCAAACAAAACACATAAAATTCTAAAATAACTTTGCAGGTGTTCCATCGAGAATTATTGATTCAGAAACCATTTTAGAAAGTTGGGCAATTCGAGGAGAGTGGGCAAATCTCACTTGCAAAATTGATGCGGACCCAAATTCCACATTTTGAATGGTTGGGCCCTTCCAGGAAAAGACTGAATTCGAGTGACCATATCAAAATTAAACAGGACATTAACGGGTCACAGTACGTCTCGATTCTGCAAGTACTCATGACAAATGATTCCAGCTTTGGATTTTACACCTGCAAATCGGGGAATGGTGAGACTTGGTTCAGTTTTACAGTCATTACAAACTTTAAACTACATTTGCTAACTAAACTGTTTAATCCGTATATGTAGATATGGGTTCAGTGGAGATTAAATACACTTTAAAGAAAGCAGAGAAGCCTTCAACACCGTTCTTGGAACTAGATACAGTGAGCCCAAAAGACGCAAGGATTCGTGTACAACGTTACAAACCTTTACCCGGAGAGGAAGTGCCAACAATGTCGCCCAGCCACGTGCCAGCTAAAGATTTGCCGATAATTGATTACATAGTTGAAAGTAAATTGGCTCATGATTCGAACTGGTATCCAGCAAAGTTTTCTACATATGAACAAGGTTGTTCAAGTTGTAATATTTAAGATTTCAATTCCAACTTTCAGGGTAGTTATATAAAAATTCGAATTGTTTAAATCAATGTATCCCTCTTTCTGTTTCAGGGTTTGTCCTTCCTGGACTTCTGCCTGGAACAACTTACCATATAAGAGCAGCTCTGAAGAATGCTGCATCAGTAGGTCAATTTAGCCCTCCAATCCAAATTATTACACCTGACAACTCACTTACGAGCACCACAAACGCCCCAACATTCGATGAACCAGAGAGTAAGTCAACAATAAACAATTTACCAATGGACTACTTGGTCTTTGTAATTGCTTTGCGTAAGATTACATGACAAAAATGTTTCCCATTTAAGTAGGACTGCTCCCAAGACAGAAAACGTGTCCACCAAATTTGTTTCAGTGCAAAAGGAGCCGAGAGTGCATTTCATATGCTGCTCAATGCAATGGAAAGATTGAGTGTCAAGATGGAAGCGACGAAGAAGAAGAAATGTGCCGTAAGGCTGTCAAACTAAAACTTTATTAATTGCTGACA
>VYYJ01003820.1:0-15256 GCA_021029165.1 Cyphoderus albinus
AGGAATGGGAGTTAAGACGTGTTTCATTGTTAAGTTTGTTCTAGAACAGTTCTAGGCTAGAACTTCTAGCATTAACTTTCATATAAACTTTGATTAAATTGCAAACTTACTAATATAAGTATATGTACATAAGTTATATAAAGTCAGAAAGAATTTCGTTTCAACTTTCAACTCGTATAGTGTAGTATTAAACAATTGCCCGTAGCTGGATTAAATGTTTTGGTTAGACTAGCTTCGGAATGATTCAGTGTTCAGACTTGACCAGTTGGGTTAAAAAGGACTTTATTCATAAACCAAGTAGATAATATGCAGAAGTTTACAAAGTCTTAGCACGAGCATCTAGGGTTATAAATTTATAATTTTTCCGTATATAGCCATCCTCTCGGCGTTTTAAATCCCACAGAGATGACCTATCTTTTTATCCCTGAGCCAATAGAGTATAGCTATAGTCTATGCTTAACCAAAAATAAGATGAATTTTCAAAACAACCGTAGGTCACAATCACAAATGAACGTTGGATGATATTTAAGCGAAATAACTTTGTAAGATGGAAGATAAATGACTTCGTTGTTGATGCTTAAGACCTTGAAAAGATAAAAAGGGCTTGAGCTCAGACTCTAGAATTTGTATGACAACGTTGTTCCCTGCTTGCAGGATTACAGAATGTGTCATTCTTTCATTATACATATTGTAACAATGATTTGATAGCAACGACAACTGTCTCCTCGGTAAAAGATAGCACGCGGTGACGTTGCACTCGGGCTTTACTGACTGACTAAGGTCTAACTTAAGTTTTTAAAAACGAGTTAAAGTACTTTTTATACAAAATGCGTTTTATACAAGTTGCGTTGCTCCACCCAGTTGACCCACTACTAACCAAGTAATAATAGGAATGTAGATGAGAAACGTCGTGGGATTGTGATTTTATTGTCAGTCATTTATTCTGGTATCGGTAAAAAGATTATTATTTGATTGTGGGTAATAAAATGGTAAACTGGTTACAAAGTGACAGGAACATACTGGTACAATAACTCCTACACTGAGGGGGAAGAACAGTGATATGCATTTCAGAACAGAATGTGTCTCTGCCTTAAAACGGCTCGCGGCAGCCCGTTTGGCATAGATTACGCTGAATACTGATCTGTGCGTTGTCATTAGAAAGTATTGTTTGAAATGCAAGCAGTGTCAATTCTCGAGGCATTGCTCGGAGAAAAGGGCTTGTTAAACAAATTATACTCACTCAGCCAAGCATCTTATTATGGGTTTTGTTTAAAAATATCTGCTGGATCATTTTGGCTTTAAGTTTATAATGTAGGTACACTTTGAGTATAAAAATGTGTTAGACTATCAAGATATACTTATTATAATTGAAGGAAATAAAAACCCAAACGTTTGGTTAGTGTTAAAAATTATTTGTAAACGAAAAATTTACATCATTATTTTTGACTATATATGATGAATGTTTTATCTGGGTACATAAATTTTATTGTAAAATCAAATTGAAACCAGTTAAAAGTGATGGAAAAATGCTGATAGGCTTGTAATGCTAGTTTAAGGTTAGCTTATGCCTTCGAGAGTTTTGTCTTCCCAAAACGAAGCTCAATAAAACGGAAGAGTAAGCAGTGAATTTGTTCGCCATAGGTGCAAGGGTGTAACAGACACAGACTCCGATTTTCAAGTGGCAAAGTAACGCATTTGATGATTGTTTTTATTGAATACATAATGTAATTTCTTTGAGAAGGCATTTCTCTTGAGGGAATCTAAGCACCACCACCACCACAAAAACATCATTATGACGGCTTGGCCGATTGCTGGTGATAGCCCACAAATTTTCCGATTTTACGAGCGGAATGTCTGCCTAGGATACTTCGAGGTAATCAGGCCGAAAGTTGTGGTATATTTTACCTACAAAAGAACAGGCGTCAAAAGTGGGTGTATCCTGCTCCTTCTCCATCATAATAAAAGATCTTGACATGGACAGTTTACAGTCTTTTCAATCCTACTTTTAAGGTGCGTAGAACTTCACTCGCTCGATTTCTATCACCTGCCACTATACTCTTTGAAATCTAACAGATCAAAAGTTTTTTAAATCTTTCCTGTATTGTGATATCAACCCAAGGTTCAAATTAAATTGGTTATCTATTCGGCTTTGATAAAGTATATCCCAACGTTTCTTTGCACTGAACCATTTAAAATGATCTTTCGAAGTTTGAATCAGTATATAATTGCAATGCTACTTACATGTTTTACTTACTTACTTTTAAATATAAACATAATAAAATACGATGTATGATTTCAATACAAGTTCTAACAGAGGCATTTTAGTGTTTGGTAGGACTCCAGAACAGAATACAAATATTTAACATTTTCAAGGGTTAGACAACAGCTTGGCTATAAAACCTTTCATCATTTTCCACAAGTAACTTTTATATTTTTGCCGTTTACACTGGGAACAATGCGAAATTATAACCATTGAGCTCCACTTTAATTGTAACTTTTATTTTAAAGTAAAGTCTTAAAAGTCTTTGGGGCTTTATTAAAAGAAATAATTTACAGCATGATCAAACAATTTGCTTGATGAATGTCGACTACGAAAGTCTAAAGAGCAATTTTACATGTGTGAGTAAGTGTGACTCCCAAAACCAAAGTCGTAAAAGATATGCGGAAGAAATATTTCTTACAACAGCTAAAAGATGTAGTAATTTTAGGAAACTACCGCACATTGTAGAACACTTGTGCATCACGTTAACGAAATTTGCCATACGTTTGAACGGGAGGAGTATCTTTGCAGCAACCTTTCCAAGAAGTGTTATGTCTCATTTGCATTCAGAAAACGCACATTCCTGGCCTGGCAACTCTTCTCATCATTGTGTACAAAAGTAAAAAAGACGAGGAAGAATAAAAATGTAGCAAGCAGCAAACCAGCAAGTTGCACTCATTCAGCCCGAAAAGCATAGTACTCTGGCTCTGTGGCATGGCTCGCGTACTCCGTTTCGTATTGTCTCCCGTTTGCTTATTCAAGGTTTCTGAAGAGAACCTCATGATACCGATGAGGATGATGATCAGTTCCAGAAAGTAGAAACATAATGGTTGTAACAGCATCATCATCGTCGTCGTCATCAGCGGCAACAACTGAGACTGAATTGAATTCAGTTCATCTTATTTACATATTTTTCCGCTCAGAATAGAAAGTAGCATTTGGGTTGGTTGAAAGCAAAAGAACAGGCAGAACGGGAGTTTTCTAACAGAAAAACTCTTGCAGTTTTGTTTCTCTGCTTATGTATGTATGACAGACACCACAGTGCTGACACTGCTACAACATCATCGCGATTATTTTCATCGTTATGGCTGGCATTTTCATTTTCACTATTGGTGGTGAAAACGCCGTAGCAGTAGAGTCACCGTGACACTGCCAAGAGAAAAGCACGATAGTCAATTTCTTAAAATGGAGACGAAGTGGTAGGATAACCTCAGCCTGTGTAAAATAATACTGTTGAGTTTTACTAAACGCCTCCATCCATCTTTCGAAGCGGTGAGGATTTCAGTTTATTCCATTATCGCAAAAGCAGTAAGAGAGGACATTTTTGGTTGAATGTGAAACACAACTTTCACAGATTACCGTTAATACTTTTCCAAGAGTCCAAAAATTAGTATTTTCCCCGGAACGATATTATTCACAATGCCTTTTCGTTTGCCTTCTTTAGTTTTCAATTTGCACTGCTTAATTCGGTTGAACCAACCCGAACAAGTTATTGATTTTATTATGAATAAAGTTAGAAAGTACAAAGTGCAAGAACCAGTACGTCTAATAGATTAAATTCTCCCTGTTTTAACAAATTGGTTCCGTGGCTGTATAATTTTACGTTCATTATTCCATGCATTGAAATAGTACTGTTGAATAGGAAATGTGGGTTTGGCAAGAAATGAAATGTAACGTTCTATCGTTCACCCAAGATGACTTGTTACAGTGCATTATAAATTTCCTGCATAAATTCAATTTAAGAAGAAGTGAGGAGTTAGAAACAACAAAGAGGTTTGGGAAAATAAAACGTACGAACACGAAGAAATATGAATGTATAAGTCTGGAGGAGGTCTGTGTAATTCTTTCCATGTGAAAAGATGTCTCGCTTTTGTTGTATAAGTAAAAAATTTGCTTCCAGACCCAAATTCGGTTATGGTCCATTAACATTATTCAGATAGAAAATGTGCATATTGTTTTCCTAGTGTTTTTGAAGCTGTTGCACTGACTGCATTGGGAAGGTTTATGCTTAAGTTATAACTTATATGATTTGATGAAGTTGAACTAAAGAGGTTTGTATGTTCATCATCGTGATCATGATTTTCTCATGACTAGTTGAGCAGATTCCAAATACTGTTTCAAAATAAACAATTCGAAAAGTGTATCAAGTAGATGGCGGAAATTTTAGTTGATTTTCTCTGACAGTGGAACACGGCAAAACTTGTTACATAAAGTTTTTTCCGAATATTTCTGAAGAGAAAACGATTCTCTTCGACAAATGATTGCGACTGAATATCATCGCACATTTGGCGTCAAGCATCACGTCTTCACTTTGTAACGGTATTCCTGTCTTACGGTTTTATATACCTTTGTTAGTTGTCGAATATTCAAGCGGCAGTGGTGACAGAGAGTGGAGACGTGACTGCTTCGTGGTGATCACAAAGTTGAGGCTTTGAGAAGAGAATCGGGAGTGATCAGAATTTTAAGTAGGTAGACGGCTCTTCTTTGATGGTGGTAATGGGAGTACTGAGGTGGTTGCAATAAAATCATTTTAATGTAGGCATGAAGTTTCTCACTTTTATCTCAAATGGAAAAAAGAAGTATCGGCCGAACCAATTCTTGCCACTTTAGGTCTCCACATTACAAACCATTACGTTATTTTATACTTATCAAATCAATATACAATGTCCATAAAGAACCTGAAGTTTACCACGGGTGTCACTTTAATGTCACAGAGAAAGGTGTTGATGTAACCGACATTGTTCATTTTCATTTTGCTTGCCTTGCGTTAGTGTTAATTTATATATACGTTATACATATACATATACATGATAACTTTCATGAATTTGCCAGAATTTCATTGCATATTGGATAATGAAATCAAATGTGGAAAGCTCATAAGCTTTCCTAGACAGTCGTGACAAGATGGTGCAAAGTTGAAATGATTTATTTTAAAACTTAACAAAATTCGTTCTTTTTATTCGATCTTTCTGGACTAGTTGACTTTGCCGAGTAAGACATAAAATTTATTAAAAGATCATACAGTAGTAAAATATAATGAATTAAATTGGTTCATTTTATGTGGATGGTTTTTACAGTTAACCAAACTTTACAAGAAATGCGTTTCATTTAGACCAATGTTGTTTGTAATTTTATTACAGAATGGAGCCTTTTGTAATGTCGAATAAGCAGCGTAGGTTAAATAAAATAAATAATTTGTTATAAGAATACTTGACACAATCATTGTACGGTCAGTGATTTTATCAACTGTATTTCTTTCATGCACCCAAGTGGACACTTAAGAATGTTTATTAAGAGCTCTTGCACAATACAAATTTGCATCCAAAATCAAAATTGGTAGGAGGTTTGATTCGCCGCACTTGGAAATAATCAATATATTTGAAGTTTTCATATCATATGCATTTATTGATTCTAAACGTCGCAATTTTAGTTTAAGAACAGGTTTAAAAATATGAGAACTTTATACTGATTCTGTCCAACAAAATGTTTGCGAATTATGAATATTGTTTTGTCTTCGTAAATATGGTACTGAGTTTTTGTTTTTTAATTCTGCAGGTCAATACCGGTCGCCAAGAATTACAGAGCATCCGAAAGACGTCCTCGTCAAAAAGAATGAGCCGACGACGCTTAACTGTAAAGGAGAAGGGAAACCTGACCCGTCGATAGAATGGTATAAGGATGGTGAATTGCTCAACAACAGTCCAGGAAATGATGGTCGTCGGATATTTCTCCCGGGTGGCGATCTCTTCTTCTTAAGTGTTTCGGACGGCAAGAAAGAATCAGACAGTGGTACGTACTGGTGCATAGCACGCAATCAGGTTGGAAGCGTTCGGAGCAGAAATGCCTCTCTTGTGGTTGGAGGTACGTACTCTCACTTTATTTTCTCAAGTTTATGAAATTTTATTCGATATACTTATCGTTTCTGGAAGACTCCTTCTTACTCACTCATTTCGTAGTTTGAGGCATCGTAAAGAAACAGAAACTAAACTTTTACCTATTACGGTTATTCTTTGCCCAGTTCAAAACGATCACGACCGTTATACTTTTTCCCAGAATTACCTTTCTTACACCCATCCCTTGTCAATAGTACCAAAGGAAAGAGAAAAACTTTCCTGACGTGTCTGAACTTGAATTCTGGGAAGAAATCAAGCTTTGAAAAGGGAGAGGAAAAGTTTCTCCGCATGCATTAGTTATGTAATAGTTTATACACCTAAGTTATAGAGTATGAACATGCCTTATGATCCGTTATCACTACAACTTGCTTATTTCGTACAGTACCAATGTTCTTTTTAACGTTACAATTCACTGAGTACCTTTTCCAGCCTGCAGGCTGCAGCTGCTTACAAGACAGAGTTCTATATATATATGTATGCTTCCAACGAGAAACTCGCGCACTTTTAGTTTCACTTTCACTTTCATTGCATTTTCTTCCATCCCATTACGTTTAATCTCCGAGGGGACTATTCCAGGAATATGGTTTACCTATCTATTTCTGTGAGGGTAGCAGTGCTGTAAATGGTAGAGTAGAAAGGAAAATACAAAACCTACAATAGGTTATATTAAAGGTGCCGTTACCAAAAGTATGAATGGACATAAGAAGAAAGTAAGCAAACCAAGCGAGTCGCGCATAATACAGTTCAGGTTTCTTTTGGCAGCTAAAGCTGTCATAGAACGGCAACTTGCGTCTAACAAATTACGGCGAAGTTGACTGGATTATCAGCCAACATTTTCTTCCATTTACTAACACTATTCACGCAGGTGATATACTACTTGGAAGCAGGATGACAGGAATGCTAAGCACACGAGAAAATTTTGATGAAATGAAATGTTACAATTCGTATTTAAGAATGGTCCATGAATTCGCTTTGAAACCTATTTCCGTTGTCATCTCCTGTGAGTGTTTTTAAGTCTTCACCTGTTACAAAGCTGCCTGATTGAAGCAAAATGAAAACAAGTCCATTCAAAACTAAAAGATCTTTATAGAGCATGCTAAAGAAATCAAGTTGTAAAAACTAACAGACATTATCAGAAAATAAAGAAACTATAACCAATGGACATATCAGAGAACGAAAAGTTGAAATAAACCTCCATTTATGAATATCAGAAGTGAAAAATAATTATTTAAACGACATATCATATGGAAGTATGGTAAAATGTTTAAAGTTTAAATGCATCTGAAATTGAAGTGTCCTTAAGAATGAAACAAGCGTCCAATACAAATAACAAGAGCTATACTAATACAGACATGTATGTAAATATAAATAGTTAGACAAATAGGCAATTACAGTAATTGTAATCATTATTTTTCTATGCCAAAAATGTTTCTTTGAGTTTGGTTTCATCTCGTAACTTCCCTTTCTTGAAGGAGCACACAAATTCAACCAACCAACATTGCAATAAATACAATTGCATCCTGAGAATGCTCTACGTTTTCAATCTTTTTGTTTGGTAACCAATACGAGGTAATATTACCTATTTATTTTCTTCCACTAATAAATATTTCCTTGTGCTACATGTGGCACAACTTTTTCGGAATGCTTCTAGTGCATTTCCGGGTTTCTTTTCTAATAACAAAAACATATTTTCAGCTGTTGTAATACTTACACAATGGTGAGCACAATGGTTTCATTTTCTAAAAAGTCATGTCCTTTTCACAAAAGCTTTCATTCATCTTTGTAATCCTTGCACCTTCACTCCACTACATTCACTTCACCACCCGATTGGAGTGGAGGGCAAAACACAACTCAATTGCACGCAGCTGTTCCTCATCCATTTTTACAAAATGTTGTTACAAAACTTTTATTTTTGCCCTTTTCCTCGCCGACTACCCAAAACGTATTTTGTTGAAACGCTGGAAAACACGTCGATTCTACTCTAACCTCCGATTCATCAACCTATTACTTTCAAAGACATATTCCCGACGACGACCCTTGCACAACGTTGAAAGAAAATACAACCCATTTTTCCTTGTCCAAAGGTTAATCTAAACTCCTTCAAACATAGGACCGATGAAATAGTACAAATACAAAGTATGAACTTCTTCATGGATGGAGGCAATTTAAGTGGTTAGGTTTTAGTTTCTAGTTTTGATTTTGTGTCGTAGTTTCTGAAGCAACTCTTTTAAAATACGCAGCTAGATTATACTAAACTCGGTCAGTCAATACCTTATTCAATAATTTTGACGTGCAACAACAAACCCAGATTACGACTAATATTTTACAGTCGTAGTCTTACATATTGAAATAGCCATTAGCCTTTGTTTTCTTTTGTCGACTTGAATGGAGAGTGAGTGCCCCTCCAATGACTGTTTTGTTACTAAAGTCGAAAGAATCACGGAATCTACTTGCCCACGCATGTTACATATGTATAGTATATACTGGAACTGGAAAAATATTTCTTCTTGTCAAAAGAGTAAATAAACGAAATTGCCGGAATAAAGTTATAACGACAATGGCTATATATGACTAATAAACTTTCAACTAGTAATTCGTGATTGAATACTCATTGTTCAAAATCTTTTAAATTGCTCTAATGGAGAACTATTCAAAAAGTTTAAAAGCAATAATTTATTTAGATTTGTTAAAATTTACGAAGCATCACAAGTTAAAGTGAAAGGAATCACACTCTGCCCTGCTTCGAACTCAAAATTGCTATTCTTAACAAGTTAGTTTTTATGTAGATTTGGGAATTATATACCAAAATTAAAAATATTGTATTTGAAAAAGTTTGGTTTATTTATTAAAGTTTTACGAACACATTTTATCTTGAACAAAATTAACCAACAGTCTTTCCTTTCACACTACAGTTGTACACATTGTCAAACCCTGTTTTCAACATAAGGAAAATTCTGCTTTCTTTTTAAATAATTTTCCTATTGTGAGATTTTATGTTTCTTTCAATTTAAATAGTTGCCCCACTTCTTTGAGCAAAGCTTTCAACTTCGGCAGATCAAAAATACTTCAGCTAAATTGGTAAATCTGTGTAGATAAAAATAGATTCTAAAAATTAAACAAGATATTGTGGCATTTCACATACTGCAGTCTGCTTGAGGAAAGCTGTGCCATAAGTTGTCTATACGAAAGTTTATAAAAGAAAGCAGAAAGAAAGTTGACGTGAATTTGCAAAAGCTTCAATCTGAATGACTCAAACAACCAATTTCAGTCACATACACCGACTGCCAATCTCTATCAATTTTGAGTCAATAATCTTGTTTTACTTTCGGAAATTAAATAATTTTTTATTGTTTGATTTTAGACTTTCGTACGTAAGGTTCATCATATGTGAATATAACAGTTTGGAATTATAATTTTGTTTGCAATTTGTCAAAAGACTTGGATTCAGTTTTGCATAGAATTCTACCTCGTCTGTACCGGATGAACATTGAAGATGCAATATATAGTAGGAAAATTTAGCATATAAAATATAATACATATTTTATCCAACTACCATTTGTGTACATATTAATTTTTCGTCGGGCTTGTGTGTTGGAAGCCTTACTTACATGGTTCTATTTAGATTTCAAAAGCATACGTTTGCCTGTGCCCATTTCTTCATTCAAGAAAGTTTGCTAACGAAATTGCTTGCCTTCACTTTACAACGCTCGTGTGGATCTCTGCTCTGAGGTCTTTGTCTATTATGTGTCATTTGCTTTAACGTTTCAGCTAAAAGCGCATTAACTCTGATGGAGGTCGAGGTAATGTTTACATTCTTTTCTCTTGTTTCACTTGTGTGTTTGTCATCGCTGCACATCGCACGCAAGGCATATGGCCTTCGATACAAAACGATGCCAGCAGTCTTGCGTAGAAGATGAGTTTCTTGCGACTTTGTGTTAGCCTATGCTAAAGATTGACGATATTTTAATTCACTAAAAGTTTGTGCACGCGTGTGTGTGAAGGTGCGAGTATCGCACAATTTGTTTGTACTTACTATCGTAATAATGTTAAACTTTGCGCAAGTACATTTTTTATTGATCTGTTCCAATATCATTCTGTTGTGCTTTGCACACCTAAAACACGAATTTATTCTCACCCGATGTGAGAAAATATTATCACGATGACAGATTTCGTCATTTTGGGGTTTGCTTAGGTATTACATTATTATTACACTTTGTCGGAAAAAATATCACGCAACTTTTCGCTTAATGTACGAATACGACGCGTTTAAAGTTGTCTTTCACAAATACTTGCAAACAAAAAGCTTTTCATTCTATGGTAGTTGCCGCTGTCACGGTGTTGTTTTGACAAAGTATGCATTTATTACTAACTTGCTTGTTGTGTGCTCCTCCGCTTACAGTTGTATAAATATTTGGCATACATTTCCATTTGCTTATGCTGTCCTGAACGCAACTCTAGCGAAGAAAGCTTGGTTTTTAGCAGCACCCCCAGCATGTGAAAAGACACGAAGACTGCCTGTCACAAACTTATGATAAAAGAGTAAGAGCATGAGGAATGACTAGGCGGGGAGATATTCATAGATCAAGGAACAAACAAAGCAAAAGGGAGTAAGTGGAGTATTGTAGATGGAAGGTTTGTTTGAATGAATGCGTTTCAATGCAACGAATAATCAAGCCATGCATTTATGTAAATTTCATACCGGAGGAAACTTTCCCTACGTCAGGGAAAGCAATATATGAAGGATATTGTATAAACAATTCAGAAAAAGTAAGCTTTTTAGTTCTTTGTCATGAACTCTTTGTAAGCAACAGCTATTTCGGCTGTTTCACAGGAAACTTTCACTTTCATCGCCTGACTAAAACAAAATAATGGTCTGAAGTAGAATAGAATTCTTGGTACTTCCTGGAATGAAAGCATTATTTTCACAACTTCTGTTGAAAATAGGGGTATAGATTAATTTTGTTCTGACTAGCCAGACAGAAAAGAAGATGAGAAATACAACAAAGGATGTCTAAATGAGTAATGAATGCATTAATGAATTAGCAACGAAGGAGAATTGCATTTAGCCAGTTCTACTTTTCTATTTGTACTATTGTGGCATCGACAGTTAAACGCGACAAAATCCTGTTTCTAAATACGTCGAATACATATTACTTTTTGTACAATTTGTCAGTCAACTTTAAAAGGGTTGCCATTTGCCAATGTTCGTGATAAGACTTTTTAAAAGGAAACTTCATTATTGCAGCAGTGAGAATGTCTTTATTGTTTATTTTATTTTAAAAACTGCAACTAAAAGAAGTTGCGGTAAGTTTCATGAACGCAGTACCACTTGAGTTCTCTCTCATGAACTACGTAAATGTAAAACAAGGGTATTCCATTCTGTAAATAATTACATATGTATCATTGGTTCCATTAGGCTACACAATTCTATATCTTTTTTCTTTCCCCCAAGCTTTAATAACTGCTTCGATTATCACCACAAGTACCGATTCCAAAACCAAATGCTTATAATGCTTTTGGAATAATATCACCTTCATCTTGGCCGACTAAAATTGTATACTGAAATGTAACAAATATTTAACTTCCATTACTTTCAACAGTACGGGCTGTAAATAACTGGGTCGATGAACAAGCAACAGAAATCAACGTTGTTCACTTGTTAAAGACGAACTGATGGATTTATTTTCTCGTGCCGTTTCTCTCCTCTAAAACGATCAATGTTGATCGTTTTTCAAGGTGCGTGCTACTTATGAATATGCAAATGCACTTGAAAGAAGTCAACGGAGATGCAAGCAATGAACGACAAAAGGAGATGAGGATGGGAAGGTTTTAATGGCAGTAGCAGTAATAGAGTAGGAAGTTTGGCGATGAGCAAATAGCTTGTCAAGTTGTTGTCTTTTGTTAGCAACTTGGGTTAATTGAAGAGAAAACAACTTTCCCAAATCAATTCTGCAGACGCTAATGGATACTCCATTTCGAGTGCGAGAAAGGNGAGAAAACAACTTTCCCAAATCAATTCTGCAGACGCTAATGGATACTCCATTTCGAGTGCGAGAAAGGAGCAAGTTTAAAGTGTCAATTAACAAATGATCCTCCTTGATTCAAGACCATTGAATCTTTAGTTAAACTAATTGTGGCTCATAGTAAATAATTCAGTATTGCAGATTCAAAAGTAATTAAAAACAACGGACAGAATATTGGTTGGTTCATTTTGTAAAGGCAATGTCATAATGACATTACCTATTACATGAAGGTAGTTGCTTTAATGTTATTTATTCATTGATATTTTGTGGAACAAGATATTTTGTTTTGTCTACCGAACTTGTGTTTTTCTGTAAGTAAACTCTTCCTTATATTCCCTGCCACCACCTGCATTAACTGTAGAACTAATTTTCTACACTCTGTCAGCTTTTCCTCTCGCGTATAATACTTGCACAAGATTAATGGTTACACAGAAAATGAAAATGGTCTCTGCTTGGGTAAAACTGTCAACTAGAAAGGAATTATTGATTCGGCAGAGATGGCGGAAGGTAACTTGATCACTTTCCTTTCACATCCTCCGCTTTCCTCGTTGCAAGAAGTAATATGCTTACAAGTTAGCATTCACTGTTCCGAGATGTTTAGCGTAGTGATAAAGATGTGCTTGTAAGTTGCAACGCTCCAGAAAATAAGGAAAAAATTCCCTCCCACTTTTTCCCGTTCCTTTTTAGTAAAGCCAGTAAACCACGTCATTGATTTGTGGGATTACGACAAATACACAATCAATGCCGTTGGTATTACTGGTTCCATATCTTGTTGTGATGTTATTATTAGTTACACTCTAATAACAAATATAAGTAGCAGGCGTTGTATCAAGCTTTAGCGTGCAGTATACTCGTTAATGGCATCTGGGATTGTCTACGAAACACATGTAAACTGCCAGGTTTTACCCACGATATGTCGGTTTGAATACAACCGTTGGATCATGTATGATGATATCTTCACCAATACTGAAAGTAAGATGCATTCACTAGGAACCCTAAAGGAATTATTCAAAGCTTACGGAAAAAGGAAGTAGTACAATTTACAATAGTAGTTTGTATTGTGCAATCAGTGCAAAGTGCGTGAATCATGATTAAGTTGAATAAAGCATCATTTTACCTGTATAGAATGTGAATATTGATAACTTTCTTTGGATAAATATTTAGTTCAGTCATAGACCAAGAAGACGGAGAACAATACATGTATATAAGTAACACGTTTGATTTACTACATTGTGAGAAGTAATTTTTTATAGTATAATAACCAGGTATTAGAATGACACGGTGATACCACCTAACGTCATTTCATGGGGGTATAACGTATAAAGTATCGAGTCGGTGTTGTTCGATTAATTTCTTTCGGGGTTAGATTAGTAGCTGGAAGGAGAAGTCAAAAGTCTGGAATTTCCCAGGAGCATTGTTGAATAAGGAGAAAATCCTTACTAGTCTGAATCTGCATCACAGTTCTATGTCTGCGTTTTTGCCAGCAGACAGAAAGTTTTGTAGAGAAGAAAGGTGTCCTGATACCTCATAACATAACTTATCAATGCTAGTATTCAAGATATCGAACTCAAAGCAAGAATAGGTTTGTAGCATGAAGTAAAGGTAGAATGGACTAGAAAAAACTCAAGAGGAAAGCTAAGTAGGTTACGTATAAATGATCGTACTAGAATGAGGCAGGGTGCTTTAGATGCGAATAGAAAAGTGACTGCACTTTAGAAAAACAAAAAAAAAACATTATTAGTTTTCAATGAACTATAATATACTTATGAGTTAGCTTTGTAATCTTTCAATAAGGTTTTTTTCATTCTACAGGAGTCTGCGAGATACGGGTTTTCCTTCTGCGGTTCAAATTTCTTCTCTCTGAATGATATTATTGGGGCATAGCGTTTTTACTTTGAATTGAAATCATTGAAGTGCAATCATGCAAAATGTTGGAGCATTAATTCGGTTGGTTCAGTTGAATGTGCCATTTTAAAATAATTACACATACATATGAAGTCGGGCAAAATGATGCACTATGATTGTCAGAAGAGAGATGAATATCTTAATTCTCCCAGTTCAGGTTTTCTAATACTGGATACATTGTCTCAAATGATTAAAACACTTTTTGGTCAAGTTATACTATGAAATAATTAAACTACCTTATGTGTGAAAGAAGAGAAAAACAAAAATATTATAAAAACACAATAATTGTAACTTGTTATATTTTTTGTGAAACGAAACATTAATAAGGGCTGTTATGTGGAGAAGCATGAATGAATGCTATTGCTGGATGTGTACGCTTGTTAGTGTACGAATAAGGCTCATAATTTCACTTTTAATTGGTTTTATGGCCTTTCTATGTTGGCCTCATATCAATTATACAGCATAAAACTGACCCTACAGTCGTACTATGCTACTGCTGCATCTGTCACTAATATTACTAGAGAAGCAATTTCCTCTATTAATGCGACATATGCGTATGGCAATAAATTTTAATGTAGCATATGCATCTACTGTTCTATGTATACGCTTGTCAGCACATTAAATTACACCAAGGACAAATATACATTCAAGTATCAAGAATTTATTGTCCATTTCAACGAATTTACCTACTACTCACCTTCAAATTGCTGGATTTGATTTTATTTGATTTAGTGACAAACGGTTAGGTTAAAACGTTTCCTCCCTTCTTCTTACGAGTTTCCTTGTGCATGTTAACAAGACATCATACTAGCCAAAATTGCTCTTTCATTTTGAATCTTGTCTGAAAGTAAATTGACTAGCGTGAATAATCAGTATTTTTAATATTTATTTATTGAAATATTAAGAACTGTAGAAAGCCACGCTTTCTTCTCTCCCTTCATGTATGCGACGTCGCGCGTCGGTATACTGTAACTCCAACAGGGCAAGGTAATGTTTATGTCGCTTTGTAACTTTCAACAAGCTCGCTTTTTAGAAGAGACGTGCAATTACAAAGGAAAGTATGACTGTCAATCCCTCTCAAAAAATCGATCCCCGTGGGGGTGTAGTTATTTCAATAAATACGCCATGTGCATATGATTATTAATAAATGCAAGTAGTAATACTATTCCTGATGT
>VYYJ01003821.1:0-15247 GCA_021029165.1 Cyphoderus albinus
CAATTAACTATGAAGCCAATTGCCAATGAGCCCCGTATTGCGTATGAGGATGCGAATTCAATAGTTCTGTGTTTATTTTATTTAGTTAGTTAAAAAGCAACTGGTTCATGCATCAGCGCCACCTAAGGCAAAACAGACGAACTCTGAGACGTCTTTCTGCTTCAGTAGTAGTAGTGCAACGTAGAAACCGGCAGGAGCGCTCAAAACTGACGATGAGTGAGAGCGAACGAAGCCTTCGAAGGAACGATTTAGGGACCCTCTATAAGTTACGCCTGCACAAAGGGGCCCAGTCACACTCACCATCACCATGTCAACAATCACTAAACATCATCTACGCCGTATATCCTGTATGGCTGAACGACCCTATTCCGTTTGGGACCCATCCCCCAAATTGCTAACGTTACATATGAAGGGGACCGGGATTCGGACACACATACATCTTCTCCCAAATACATATAGATTGCAGTAATTCGAATTTGAGGATCGGATTGGAAATTGGAACTCGGGTGAAAACCGAAAGAAATCCAAAATCCAGAAAATGAGGAAGGGAAAACGTCGCATAAGGCAAGTCAAGTCAGGGTCACGGTGGTTTTTAGGGACCTTTCATGCATTACGTCACACTTTTGACTGTATTTAGTTTTGGGCCGGAATAATTATGATTTCCAAAATATTTTTAAATGCAAGCATTTTAAATTTTGAAATGAATCTACTACAAATTGAACTTGATTTAATTTTATATTGCGTAGTCTCTGAACCGCCCCTAAATTATCGATATTGTTGCTTATTCTGTTGCATGAAGCAGTAAAAAGGCGTATTACCGTTTATAAAGTAAATCGTTAAAGCTTTAATAAACTACGTTATGCAATGTAGCGCGCAGTAAATAACTAAATTATTGATTACTTTACTTTATAATGTTTTGCTGTCAATATTATTGAGCTGAGGCATTGTTTTCTTTGCTTTTCATGACATTCATGTTATGTTCATGACTTTTCTCTGTGCTATGTTTCATGCGCGTTCTTATCCAATTATCCATTATCTGCAGCGTTTTCGGGTTTCCTACCCTGCCTGCACCAAGACCACCACCTTCTAAAAATGTGGACACAAACACATTTTTTTTCTACAAAAATGCAACAAGACTCGCAGATTCCATAAAAATGGTTACATACGATACTACGGATTTACGAGACGATGATGATGATAAAAAGCTTTTATGGGCAGTGTGAGAAAAAAATGTGGAATCAAATGGATAAGTAAAGTAAAGTATGACTAAACCTAACATAACATAACATGAGCGTAATGGAAATTATAACATAACTAAAACTACTGCATAGACATTTAGTTGCGCACATCCTCTTCTAGTAAGCTTTATAATTGCAATTAGGGTTTTACGGACTTACCGAGGTGTAAAAAAGTTTTTTACGCATAATACTGCTGCATACAATACTTCAGAGAAGGTACATCAATGCAGCAGTGAAGTGGTTACAGAGTCTAGTACAGTAGTAATTGGTAAATGGTTATAGTTTGGGATTGTTATGTTATGTTGCTGGTGAAGTGAATCTGTTCCTGTTGAATTTTTGTATAATAATAATAATAAAAGTGTTTCAGTCCGTTTCATTTCACACAGAGACACAGAGAGTGTTATGTTATGATGGTATGAGATTGATATTGATATGAAATTATTGGCTGGTTCGTTTCGTTTTTACTGGTGTATGTCTCACACAGTTAGTTCCAATGATATAATCAGGATCATGATCAAAATCAACATTTCGTTTTTATTATTATCGCAGTTTCAACATTCAATTTGATTCGGAAGAGTGAAGAATTTAGTCACAGTCACAGAGAAGTGTCTTTCTTGTAAATAAAGTTCGAGCTGAAGCTGAGCTGCTGAAAAAAAGTAAGTTTTTTGATTGTTATTTATTTATTTACTTAATATCGAAATTAAAGAGGTAATTGAATAACGTAATTATGTATTATGTGAGAGTGCTATTGATTTAAAGTTTTTACGTAATATTAGAAATTAGATCGATTTAATTGAATTAGTTTGGTTATCGGTTAGTTGAAGTTTTAGTAGTTTTGTAGGTAATTGATTGGAGAGCTTTTATAGTTAAATAGTCAATGTTAATAAATTAATTGTTTTAGGTGCATATGATACTAGGCAGAAATTGTATCAGGTAAATGTCAATTATTTAGTGAGTAAAGTATCATTAATAATTAAAACAAGAGTTGTCATTTTGTCAGATAATTTACAAGGACGGGGTAGACAGACACTTACAGTTAATTTTGTGCAGGTATTGTATTTAAATGGTCTGCCCAGTAGGATTTTAATTGAGGAGAGAGATAATTGAGTTCATCGGGTAAACATTGTCAATAATTCAAGAGAGAAAAATTGAGTTGGGTTATTAAAGTTAATAGGCTGATGAGGAGAGTGCAAAGTGCAACATTTAATTATCTATTGTAAACAAAAAAAAAGATTAAAGAAGTGCATCAGAAAAGTGGGAGTGAGTCGATGAAATTCATAGAAATAACCTGATCGAGTCATTTTAAAGTGAAAGATAAATATTTAAACCAGGAAAGATTAGTTTTTTACTTTATAAGGTTTGGTTAATTTAACTTTATTTAACTAGTTTTATAATCAATGCAATGCAGTCGCAGTCATCGACTAAGTCGATTAGGTCCATTATAGATTTTCTTGTATGGCAAGTGCAGGCAATTGCGTTTTACCGGAGTTAATTCAATTAGCTTTTTATTGTTTGCTGGCAAGTTTATGGCTCTTTGCAGGTCATGCGTGCGTCATTGACTGTGTAATTGCATTAAATTAAATTCTAATTATTTTTATTTTATTGACTGACTTTATATTGTCTATAGTGTGTGCGAGTTTTTTTATATCGTTTTCTGTCACTTTGTTCAGTCAGTACAGATTGAGATTGACTTCCAGTGACCATAAAATAATTCAAGGTTTAATTAGATTAAAAACAATAAAGTTAGGCGTATTTATTTTGATGACAAGGTTGCCAGAATTTTTTTAATTGATTGCAGGTCACTATTACTGTACAACGTATTTAACGGTTAGTTAGCAGCTCTAACGGTATGGTCGAGTCAATTTTATTAATAGCTAAAACTTGGTTCGTAGATTGCATTTTCTTCAGCCATTTTTAGCATTTTCACTTTTTTGTGGTTGGTCCAAAAATAACTTTTAATAGGCACAGTTAGAGCCACAGCCTTTTCCGTTTTCGGTTTTTTAGCATAATCATAGGTAAGGTAATCATGAAAATGAACCTGAACCTGGTTTTCGTCTTGCTCTAGGCTAGGACTAGCGGATCTTTGGTATCTGGTTACAGTTACGAAAGGATACGACGTTTCCAATTACCATACTTTTGCTGCATTGTTTGTTAACTACCTAATAACCAACAAAAGTTTTTTTGCACCCCATTCCATTCAGAACTCTGAACCATAGTCCATAACCGAACCGGAGAAAGCTGATCTTGTCTTGGAAGTAAAATAGGAAACAAGCTCAGTCTCGGTTCAGTGAAGGTTTCCAACTCTTTGGAGGTGCTGAACTGAAGCCGAAACGAACGAACGGATGTATTGATTAGAGTTTGAGATAGACACAGTATTTTTCTAGTATAAGTAGGAAAAAAAAGTTGATAGGTATTTAGCAAAGTGAGTGTCTAAAATAGGTATTTACTAGACTATGGTAAAAATCCTTGGCTTTTTTAGGTTCAGTCTAGAGAATCTTAGAAAATCTTTGACATTGAGCCGTACCAGACCATGTGATGTGATAAAGTCATCAATATTTAATTAATTAATAAGTACCTAATTGTTTTTCTTTTCATTTGGTTTTTTTTTCAGTAAGTAATCACGATACAGGAATGAAGATATGTACCAGTAGGAGAAACAGAACCACCTCAATTTTAATCTGATCGACTTCATGGAACATGTCTTCATCTAGAAGACGCCTCTTCTAGCAGAAGCGGGGGAGAGAAAACCAGAGACGAAGTAAGAGCCACAGCAACTAGCAAGGAGAAACGTCTTATTCTGTAATCAACTTGAACTAAAATTGAAGCTGCATGATGGTAGTAGTGATGTGCGAGAAGGTGGAATGTGCAGTGATTTGAGTTAGTTACCGTTACAATTAAATAAAACTCGACGCCCTCGGTAAATTAAGCAAATCAAAACCCCAAACGCACAGAAAAAGAAAGCAACGTACTTCCGGATCGTCGCCCTGAGCTGATACAGATACAGTCAAATATCAATTGCGTGCAGTGGTGGAAGTGGATTTAGGTGGAACAATTTGGAACAACTTTCCAAGACTTTCTTTACCTGCAACCAAACCAAGCGCCAAGTGACTGTGGTGGTGACTTTGGCGTCCGTATAAAATCGTAATAATTACTTGTTCTCCGCTCCAAGGTACGAAAGTTCTGATTTTTTGTTTTGAAAAAAAAAAGCCTTGAACTTTTCAAAAATGCTTTCTGTAGTAAAATTATTAAATTCTTTGGGAATGTTTAAAATTCGGGTAGATGTAATTATCTATCTATCTATTTAAATTAAATTATTAAATATTTTGAAATCGTGATTATATATCTTATTATATCTTGTATTGTATTGTAATTGTGATTAGCTTTCTCTAGCTGTATGCAAAGAATGGAAAGAAAGTACGTAGAAAAGAATATAAAGTAATTAATAATTTAATTACAATTTAAAATACCCGTAGTTATATTATTATTACTATTTTATTATATTTAAATCCTCAAGATTTTAGTTTTAGTTTAGAAAAATTCCCGTTTTTTTCTTTCCAAGTTTTTATTATACATGTTCGTTTTAAAATAATGAATGAGAATAATGAGCAGTTAAATTGTTAACTAATTGAGGGAAATTAATTACTTTTGAAATAGTAACATTCTGGAATCGAACATCAAAAAGATGAGTGCCATGGCCAGCAAGCTGAAGAAAAAGAGAATTCGGGTGAAACACCAGAAAGTGAAGGTGTTCCGCGCGAAGGAGCCGCTGCTCTCCGTTTTCATGTGGGGGGTGAATCACACGGTAATTAACTAACTACTATTAACTTTAAATTATTTACTATTAAGTTTTGAATGGAAGACATATTTTTTATTTAATTTTTGAATTTCAGTTGAATGACTTGCAACATGTAAATATTCCGGTAATGCTGATGCCTGATGATTTCCGGTCGTACTCGAAAATCCGCGTTGATAACCATCTCTTCAATAAGTAAGAATTTAAGAACGAATAATTAAATTGGCCAATTTAGTTGATTAGAATAAAATGTAGCTGGGTCGGTTTAACTTAACATTGGTAATTTGTTGTAGGGAAAATCTCCCCAGCCATTTTAAGTTCAAGGAGTACTGTCCCCTGGTGTTCCGGAATCTCCGGGAAAGGTTCGGGGTTGATGATCAAGACCTGAGGGAGTCTTTGACGCGGTCGGAACCAACACCTTTTGCGAATCCTGGGAAAAGCGGGGCGAAATTTTACCAGTCGTGGGACAAACTGTACATCATCAAAACGCTGACCAGTGAAGAGGTCGAGCAGATGCATGCACTTCTTAAGCAATATCATCCTGTAAGTGTAAAAATATTAATTAAGTGGATTAAATATTTAAGAAATGAGAGTAAAGGATTCATTAAAATTAATTATTTACAGTATATTGTGGAGAGACATGGAAAAACGCTACTTCCTCAATACCTTGGCATGTATCGGCTGACTGTTGATGGCGTTGAGCATTATAAGGTTATTACTCGAAATGTTTTTAGCAACCATCTCAAGATCCACAGGTAAAAAAAAGAAGAAAATTCTTTGTAAAATTATTAAAATGAAACAATTTTTTAAAAAATGAGTCTAAATTTGATTTTGGCTTGTTTTCAGAAAATACGATTTGAAGGGATCCACAGTTGACCGAGAAGCGTCTGACAAAGAGAGAGCGAAGGACATGCCGACACTGAAAGATAACGACTTTCTCAAGGATGGCGGCCGCATCTTCATTGGGGATGAGGCAAAGGAAAAGCTTATGGAAACTCTGACTGCTGATATTGGTGTAAGCTGGGTTGACCATTTAAAATTGCCAATATTTAAATGAAATTGCGATTTAAAAATTTGCATCGATGATTTATAGTTTCTCACCAAATTGCATCTCATGGATTACTCGTTACTGCTGGGGGTTCATGACTGTGAGAAGGCGGAGCAGGAAGAGAAAGAAAGGCCGGATTCTCAGGTACTTAAATTGATACAATTCAAGTAAATTTTAATATGTTAATTGGACATTTAAAAGAAATGGAATTTTGAATTTGAAGGATGAAAATGGATTGGAGGAGGAGGAAGAGTCTGACGAGGGAAATTGTGCTGGACAAGGAGTTGTGCCTACACCACCTGAGTCACCTTCCCCTGGACTCCACGGGGAGTTTGAATACGACGGACGAATCATTCCAGATATTGATATTTATGCAATTCCTTCTCATGCCAGTAAGTAAAGTTTAATTAAAAGTAAAATTATGATTAATTCTGACTGAATGGTAGTAACATTTGAGTTTTTTAATTCTCCAGGTGCTCCACGTCGCGAAATCTACTTCCTAGCTGTGATTGATGTTCTTACCCACTATGGAATGAAGAAGCAGGCGGCGAAGGCTGCGAAAACGGTGAAGTACGGGAGTAACGTGGAGGGGATCTCCACGTGTGAACCGGATCAGTACGCAAAGAGGTTCATAGACTTCATTCAGAAGGCAATTGAATAGTCACTGAAAACAATTACGTCACTCATTTCACTCATTAAAATAATTCTTCTAAATACCTACAATTACAAAATACCTCTACAACATAAATACATACAGCTATTGCAGCCGCCAATTTGCTAATTCATTATTTAAACTCTTTTGTTATATTATCTCAATTAAGTCAGGTCAGAGGTCAGTCAGAAGAAAAAAACTGAGTCATGCAAGTCTCGAAGTCTCGTTTTTTGATGAGGTTCGTTCAAGATAAAATGAAGGAACTCCTAATTTGCATATTTAATATAAATTACAAAAAGTGGTACGTAGACTAGATTAGGTAGGAGACTTTGCTTTTTTTCATGCTACATGAAATGAAATAAATAATTAAAATATTTAACTACTCATTCTGAAATGTAATTAGTGAAGTGGAGTGGAGGGGCGTTTATTAATTTATGGAGGAGCGATGAGCAGTTAAAACCCCGTGTTGATTGATAATTAATAGGTTGATAAAGAATTTTTGTAGATGTAAGAGAATTAAATTATTGCATATATGAAATATATGAGAAATAATTATTGTAAATTATAATTAGCGTAATTAATTTAATTGATAGAAGAGGAAGAAAAACACCATTACATACACAATAATAATATCGCTTAAAAATCCATTCATTGATAAAAATTACAATTAAACTCAACAAAAGCAAGTAGTGTTTTTGTGTAGTTAATGAATAAACACAAACTACCCATTTATATTATAAAACTGTAATTAATTAATTACCGATAGTTTGTAACTTTGTTTTGTGTGAGTTTAAACAAAGTGGATTTTTGATAGGAGCGGAAAGCTTCCAAACAAATTACAAAAAAGCGAAAGAACAAAAAGAATTATCAATGTGAACTGAATGTCAATTAATAGTTAGCTAACTAATGGAGTTTAGTTAACTATTTAACGAAAGGAAGAAACAGGAACTGCTCGAAAAACTGAAAAAATACTGAGGTGCTTTCTTCGAGGACATGCATACATGACTTTAATTATTTTACAAAACATGATACAATTATTAATGAATTATTAAATTGAAATACAATTAATTAAAAATTAACTTAAAATTAAGAATGAAATGGTAAAAATTAGCTGTCACCGTCGATTTTCTCAAATTGGCTGGCTGTTCCAAATTTTCCTACCTTCAAATTCAAACCCAATTAACTAACTGCTTCGATTTATCTGCCAATCTCCAGTCTAAAATACAAACAAACAAAAAAAACAAGCTAAAAGTTAATTGCCAATTATAATTCTAATAAATCAATAATTAAATTACCTACTCCTGAAATCAAGTCACACTGACAAAAACAATTGCGAAAAACGTTTGGACCTTAATTTAAAAACCAAATTTGAAATGAAAATGATTACTTTTAGCTTGCCACTCAAACTGAAACTCACCTTGAAGAAGAAGCAGTCCAATAATTAATTAAATTATAATTGGCTGATGAAACTGTTGTGAAATTGAATTACAATTAATTACATGGTATAAATTAAATAAGTGTATTTACATATCTTGCGTTTACAAACAAACTTTACAACTTTTGTCAATTTTCAATGAAGGTTATTTATAATTATGTAAGAAAGTTATGTAAAATTATCACTTAAGAAGTCATTATGATTATAAAGAATTTAAATTAAGATAATTTAGGAATCCTATTTAATTAAAAAATGAAAGTCGGAGGAAGGAGAAAAATATGAAAATAGAAGTGACGATGGTAGAGGTGGATAATGAAGAAGCACCGAGGAAAAGAAAAAGAGAAAAAATAATTTCCAAACAAAATAATTCTATGCATGTATTTAATCGTAATAAATGTGTTTTTTGTCTGAATTAAAGATAAATGATCTTGTGTAATTTAATTAATACATTTAAAAGCAATTACATTAAATCCACATTATTATTATTATTATTATGCATTATGAAACTGCGTAGAAAATTTTAAGACTTCATCATGATGAATTCAAAAAACAAGGATAAATTACAAAAATATTATAAAATAAATAAAAACTCCACTTTCAATTGCGTCATCAATAAATAAAATATAATTTGCAAATGTAAATGCAAATGCAAATTATAATGTGCACGCGTATATACACAGATTTGCAAAAAGAAAAAAAAATATTAAAAAACATTCATTTTAAACACGTGTACTTATTCAAAATCATTTCAATTCCGGTCAACCTGACATAACTGTGTGTAACAAGTGAAATTAAAAAACTTTTTTACCAGTTTTGACCAGTCACACCCCAGACCAATCGAGTCAGAGCCGTCTAGACTCAATAGCCAAAAGCGACAAGGATTTTTATGACTTTGTGACTGTGTCAAACCTTTGAATTCTCTTGGGTGTCATTCATTCATGTTCATGTCATGTAATAGTATTTAGCATTTATATATTATATAAGCATGTTGCAGGTTACAGTTACAGTTTGACATAAATATATAAAAATACCTACATAAAAGGCAAAATTGCAAATCTTAACTTTAGCATTGCGCCTATGAGCCCCTGAGCTACAGCATAGATTTCATTCTCTTAATATAATAAATTCATTCAGTCTCATGATTCTCCTTATTGTTAGTTGCTTGACAGGTCTTCATGTTACAAAGTACAGAGTACAGAGATAGTATCAAATGAATCTCAGCATCTGTCCATATTTACATTTAAACATTTTTTTCCATACGGATGGATTCAGCAGGCTCAGGTTATTAAACTTTTTTCTTTCATTTCATCTTTATTGCTTTAAGCCACTGCTTGTGGTGTGCCCAGTGTCCAGTCAAGTAAAGTCAAGCCAGTTAAATACTGGAAAGATTTAAAGTGTCTCAGTTTGAACCGATTTCGGATTAATTTTTACTTATATAAAAAATTTGCATTATTACAATCAATTGAGTTGACTTTTATTATCGTATCGTTTGTTTTGGATCAATCATATAAAAGATTGTGTGTGTAGTGTGTGCGAAATTGGACACGGAGGGAAAATTGGCAAACATTTTGGAACTCTTCAGTCAGCTCGGCAAAACTCAGCTCACAGGTAAGTAATAAAAAACCTATGTATCAGACCAGATCACGTAACAAGCGCACAACATCACGCGTGTTACATTTTTTCCATGATGTGAATGTGGCTGTGGATTGTGGACACAAAAAATGGACATGGGACATGGAGCATGTATGTATCTGTATAAAAGTTGATACTTGATGATAATAATGAATTGATAATGATGAGAAAGAGTTTTGTGACAACTGAAACGGGTTGAGTTCTTGCTTACTTACGATGATAATAACTACGTATGTATTTATTATTCGAGCTAGTACCAGACCAGACCATTTTTAGTTTCATTTACCTTAATGGATGGAATGGTTCTTAAAATCTTGACTTGAGACTGGTTATATCTGGTAAAGGTCTTAAAAATATTTTTACACACACATGCATTAACTTAACATTAGGAATTTAAGGTTTTATATAAAGCTGCTGCAGGCAGCTGCAACATTCAAGAAACTCTTAGCCTTAACCAGGGCCTGCATTATCACATCCGAGAGTGACAGACGTATTCAGAGACAGTTAAATTTTCAAGTTGAAGCTAAAGTGTGAGTGAGCGAGCTGTCACATTTCTCTTAATAATAATAATAATAATAATACTTCATTATTCGATTTGAAGAAAACACATAAAAATAAAATAAAACAGAGGTTTATGAATTATTGTTTTAATTCAATTAATGTATCATTAAGATTTCTTGAGTTCATTGACTCATTTTTGTTTTACTTCAATTTTATTTTAATAGTGTGACAGTTACGTGACATAACGTGGAGCGTTGAGTAGAAAAATATTCTGTAAGTTTTTAAAGTTTAATGACAAAGAGTTAAGTTTTTATTTTTGTGACGTGACGTAATTTCGTGTAGAAAGTGACATTTTTTTATTTTTTTTAATTCTTCATTTAATAAAATTCCTCATGTTGAAGATAGTGGAAAGCGTTTCTCGTCGTGTTGTTTCAGTGAACAAGGCAAAAGCAAAAGTCTGCACGCAGTTGCAGTTTGCAGCTTGCACCACCGTTACTTCACATAATTACAGTAAGTCACTTGATTAACCGTCAAATTTTGCGGATGTGTAAAATAACGAAGATTGATGAAAGATTTTATTGTCCTGGTCAAAGAGTCCATTTAGTACCTAGACATTTCTTCTTGGTCATGCGATTCAAGCAATGAACTGCGTATTATTATTTCATACGAAAGTGTCCCAAAAAATGCTCATGTCTGATATCATGTTCAATGTCCAAAGTTCTTTGGGATTTGGGACTTATGGATTTTGTATTCTGTATGAAACTGTCTATACGTAGATTAGATTAGATTCTCCGTGCAGGAAAAGTGTATCAGAATTAAATGTTATGAGATCGGAAAACTCATCATAATATAATAGCCATCATACATCAATACCTTTAACTGTCTGTAACACATTTCTGCTATTATCATTTAGCATGTAAATCTTGCTTTTTCTCCACAGTCAGTACACAGTACATACACAACTTTGTCTATGTTGACTTTGGTTTGGCTTTTTGAGTTGTTTTTCTTCTACAATTCTGGAAATGTTTTATTTTTACAGTTTCATGAAACTCTGGCTCTGTATTTACTAAATATTTAACTCCTAAAGTTTTTTTCCCAGAAGGTTTAGATAAACTGACATTTATTTACTGAATATTCCTAATTAAAATCCTGCTCTAATATAAAAGATTCAGCCCAGCTTTCAGGTATTTACAGCTATCAATCGTCATCGTACGATACTTTTTGTTATTGTGCATGTTAGGAATGATTTTATCTGTCAACTCTGAATTTGGTTAATACCGGATTTCTCCCAAATTTTCCGTCCGCTGTATCACCACATGCACCAGTACCAGTATTTAATATGACCTGTACTAACCAAGGTCATTTCATGCACTTGCCATTTTTATTCTTAGCTACGTATGTGTACGTATCAGATTCTGCTATCTTTTAGCTAAAGCTTGACTCACTTTGATTTTTTCCAAAACTGGTTTATTCAGGTTTGGAATGATAGTAATGCGATTAATTAAATTTTGCTGGTAATTAAGTACTAAGATAAAAGTTGTGTCCCCAACAGTTCACACACACACATCTTACATATCTTAACGAAAGCCTCTTCTATTCGTAGACTCGTTAAATGTCAATGTGGCTATGAACGCCAGATTACTTAAAATTAAGCATGCACGTACGGATCTCATGTGAAAGCTGAAATGTTATTAAACATTCTCATTGACAAGGACGACCTTCATAGGTGAAAATTTTCCTTCCAGTGGAAAATCACGTGCCAAGTAAATATTTAAATAAATAATTTCCCTGGCTTGGATTTAAAGTGAGTTCAGTCTTTCCCAAACCTGTCACTAGTCAAGACGCTCAAGTCAAGTATTAATTAAGTGTTAATATTAATTAATAATACTAAATAGTATTGAAACACTTAATTGAAGTTTACAAGAATTTCTAAAAGTTCCCAGTGATTAAAGAAATTTCGAAATTTCTGAAATCAGTTTGTTTCATTTCCTTATTCATTTTTCTAGCAACTCAAGTCCGACCTGCAGCGATTGATCCTCCTGCTGAAGAAAAGATGAGTTTTCAAAACGGAAATGGACACGCTCCCGCACTACTCGTTGGACCCAGCGCCAGTCTCCGGAAACCTTTATCCTTAACGAAAATTCTAAACATGGGACCTGGTCCGACCAACTCGAGGTTTGTGAATATAAATAAACATAAAGCATGTTGCAGGTTACAGTTACAGTTTGACATAAATATAAAAATACAAATAACGTAATAAGGAGCTACTAATTCATTAAAGAATGCATAATCATCTATTATATAATTATGCACGTACACAAATTCAGAAACGGAAAAACATAATGCTAAAACTGATCAAGTCGTTTAACAAATTTGTGTATCGTGTTATTTGTACGTTATTTAGTTGCTGCTGTTATATGCTGCTAACTACAAATTTTTACATAAAAGTTGCATTTTCGAAATGTTGAAGCAATATTTTCTAAATATTAAAGCGTTCGAGTTTTGAAAGCTTGCGCTATGCAAATGGGCCACATGCACGCAGAAACTTTCAAGGCGATGGACGAGATTAAGGAGGGGATGCGCTACCTCTTCCAAACCAACAATCCGTGGACAGTCGTCATTTCCGGGCCCGGCCATCTCGGCATGGAAGCTATCTTTGTGAATTTGCTGGAGCCTGGTGAAACCGTGGTCATCGGTTTGAACGTACGTACAATTATTAATTGAATTAAAATTTTAAAATATTTTTGAAATGGAAAATTAAAAATTAAAATATTTTTTTATTTTATAGGGCATCTGGGGTACAAGGGCTATCGATCTCGCAAAACGAATAGGTATAATTAATGATTATGATGGATTTTCTACTGTTTTGAAAAATGATTTAATTAATTTAATTAGTGCATGCAATGCTGAAAGTTAATACGATCAAGATTAACATCCCCAGGCTAAATGAGGCGGTTTGAAGTTATGTTGATGCGAGAGATGCATCTCCGCGTATTTCACATTGACCACGTATTTTTCATTGTAGCATTTCTTGAATATTTTGCACGCGAGGAATTTTCCACGAAGAGAACAGGAACAAACGCATCTTTTGATTTGAAAAACAAATTTTTCCCTGAGATCACCTTTTTGGTCTGAAGTTATGAAACTCAGAGAGTGTCGATCAAAATAATTCAATCTTGGACCCTCCGGGGTCTTTAATAAACTAGTTCGTTGTTACTTGTAAACTGCTACACATTTTTTTTACATGAAAGTTGCATTTTTCTAAATGTGAGGATGACGTGATATGAAAAAAGTGAGTGAACTTGTCAGAAAATGAATCAAATCAATGGATCCTTTCTTTACGAAAAATATTTCTTGCAAAACACATTACGTACATAACATAACGTCAAAGTCGTTGTTTTCTTTCGGTGAATTATTTTAGAAGTGATTCATGATTCATAGTTTACATAAAAATATATTTTTTCTACATAGGCGTAAACCCCGTAGCGATGGAACAGGATCACGGCAAGAGTTTCTCACTCGAGATGATCGAAGACCATTTGAAGACCCATCGGCCCAAGGTGCTGTTCCTGGTGCATTCCGAGTCATCCACTGGGGTGATGCAACCTCTTCAAGGCGTGGGCGAATTGTGCCGGAAGTAAGGAATTCCGAAAAACATGATCAGATCAAATTTGCATGATTTTGATGCAAATGAGCCTAAATTCTCTGAATGAATTAAATCAATGAAAAGGTACGACTGTCTCCTGGCTGTGGACACTGTGGCGTCACTGGGCGGCGTGCCATTTTACATGGATGAGTGGAACATCGACGCGGTCTATACTGGATCCCAGAAGGTCATCGGTGCTCCACCGGGACTCGCGCCGATTTCTTTACGGACCACGAGCAGTGTATGTATTTAGATGATAATTAAAAATTTAGATTTAAATAGTTTAGAAGAAAATTTGATTTTTCTTTTTTGTTACAGAGAAAAGATCAAAACCCGTAAAACGCCCATAAAATCGTATCTCCTGGACATGACTCAATTAACGATTCAGTGGCAATGCGGTGATCCGGCAATTCCCCGAATTTACCACCACACAGCCGCCAGTGAACCTCTTTTTTGGATTGCGAGAAGCGCTCGCGGAAATTACAGAGGAAGGCCTGGAAAATCTGTGGAAGCGTCACGCAGAAGCTTCGCAGAGACTCAACGAAGGTCTGGTGCAGCTTGGCTTGAAGCGGTTTGTCGAAAATCCAGACGATCGTTTACCAACCGTCACTACGATTTCTATACCGGAGGGTGTTGACTGGAAACGGGTTACTCAATATGCGATGGAAAAGTGAGAAAACCTTCATCATAATGATGAATAATTTGACTAATTGCGCTGAATTCCATTGCATCATTTTGTTTGGATAATTGACAGATACAAAATAGAAATCGCCGGAGGTCTTGGACCCACCGTGGGCAAAGTATTCCGGATTGGCGTGTTGGGAATTAATGCTAATCCTGAGAAGGTTCAAAAAAAACAAATTCTTGCTCACATTTTTCTGCTCCATTTTGATTGATTAATGAGTTTGATTTTGATGCATCATCTTTTTTCTTATGGTCATCCCCGTAAAAAATTATTTAGGTTGACGAAACTCTCCGTGTTTTTAAGGAAGCCCTAGAGGCAGGCAAAGTAAGCGGTCGCCTTTAAAAATCACCGATTTAAATTACGTGGAAGATGATTTTGTGTAATGGAATGCGGATATTAAAAATAATTAAGGATAATTAGATTACGAATCTTCTTACTTAGGAAGCTCAGCTCAGCTTATAAAGAAAAAATGTTCTTTTTGATAAAGAATCGAAAGTTTAACAAATAAATGAATAAAGTGCAATAAAAAATTTAACAAAGATCCCTTTAATATTTACTCTCAATTAAGTATTTATATACCTAATTAAAGGCTCTTTATGATTTGAGTCTGACTGACA
>VYYJ01003822.1:0-15243 GCA_021029165.1 Cyphoderus albinus
ATCACGATCATCATCCAACAAAAGCCCCGCTCTGTCTTCTCTGCTGTTTCTTTCTTTGAGTGAACGAATACTATTTGGATGGACAGTGGCGGTCGTACAAGATGGCAGAGTACTTATGAGTTGGCCATTATGGGGAAGTGGAGGGAGGCCCGTTTACACTCGAGAAACATTTGAAATATCCCATGCTCCTTTTATGATGATCTGAGAGAAGAAAAAAACATGGAAAGAAAAGGAAGAAAAAAATGTTCTGCAATATTTCCTTGGATGTGCCCCTATGACATTCACGCGTACCGACAGATGGATTTTTACAAACACACACCCACACAACACTTACTCTGTCGTATGGTCGGAGAAGGTGGAAAGTAATACGAAATAGTTTTGGAAAGGGAAAAGAATAAAGGCATTTTTCTTCAGATCTCTTTACTTATTGTTTGACCACTTTCTTTTTTTCAATGAATGCCTGAAGAAGGCTGGAAGCTGCAAAAATGTCATTTCATTTTTAGAGAGGGTTATGCTTCACTCGAACGTGATATCGACAATACGGTTCTTGCTGTGAGGCAAACTTTTTACGGACAGCTCATTTCCCCTTTCAGTATCTGGTACATTCGTTAAAAGAAAGGAGCAAGAAAACCCACGATAAAAATTATGTCATTGTCGTTCTCATTTTTTTGCTTGATTCATGAAGTGAATTGGTGGGGTACAAGGATACTAGAAAACGATGAGTTGGATATTTAGCCCTCATCATAATAGTAACAATAATATTAAAAAGAATATTGCAAGTGCATGAAGAGGAGTATTTCGATGTTGGAATTTTAGGGGCATCTTATTATAGCGATTTTATCTCCAATCTGAAATGAATGAAGAGTGAAATGGTAATATTACTTTAGTCGGTGATGGTTTTTGCTTGAGACTACAGTGATTGTTCATCCCTAAAAAGCATTTTACAATTGAAACATAAAAAGCGAAGCATTGTAAAAACAGAGGCATGTGTCTAGTCAAAGTGCTCCGTTATAGTCAATTGACAGAGTACAGCGAGCACTCTGAATTACTTTAGTCCGTGATGGTTTTTGCTTGAGACTACAGTGATTGTTCATCCCTAAAAAGCATTTTACAATTGAAACATAAAAAGCGAAGCATTGTAAAAACAGAGGCATGTGTCTAGTCGGAGTGCTCCGTTATAGTCAATTGACAGAGTACAGCGAGCACTCTGCTATTTAACGATTTTTAATAGGAGAAAGGTGCCGTTGGGTCGGGGGGTGACGTGTGCGTGTAATATTATGAATGTGAAAAGCCTCGTCAGCACCACAGTCATAATGGGAGATGATACGCTCCACTAGCTCTTCTCATATTTTACACGTTACGACTTTTGAGTGGAGTTTCCTGAGAGAAGACGAAAGTGCAACATAAAGTTGACACGAGATGGGAAAACACGTCGTAGATGACTGTCCTTCTCGAAACCAGCACCCAGTTTTCTGTCCCTCATCTTGAATTTGGTTTGACGAGCACCGGGAGCAAAAGGGAAGGCAATAATAATCCCGGTGTTTGTCCCATCCTCCACCTCGCCGACGCTGCACTACAATAGTCTATGATATTAAAATATACGACCTCATATAAAACTGATTGATAGCTTCATTCCTTTTTTGATATTGCAGATGTGGATCCAAGGAATCCCGTTGTGTCAGCTCATGATCCCAGGTCTCAAGTGAACAGAGATGATATCTTGTCTCCCATGTCCGCTGCCGCCGCGTCAATCAAAACTCTACCACTCACTCATCATCATCGTCTACTTCATCAACGAATAATAATATATTCACTTTTCCTCCTCTTCCTCGTGCTCCCCATCTTTAGCGAGCAGCATCGTCATAATCATCAACACCCGCTTTTTCTGCTCCTTTCCCAAAACATCTCTCTCCTTCTCGTCATCCTCACTCCTCTCCTTTTCACCTTACCACTCTCCCAGCACCAATCTATTATGACTTCTGTTACCTCCTTCACTCCCCTATATTACTTTTCAAGGTGACTTCTTCGGTAATGATGCCAAAAATCGAAAAGGAAAAATATGCCGCCGTGTCGTGTCCTGTGCTCTTCCAACTTCTCGTCGCTTTTTGTTACACAACTTTCCCCACTTTCTTTCTATTTCAAGCGTTAACCTAACCCGAATCAATGACAGATGGGAAAATTATTGGTCTCAGCATGTGCAGTGCACAAGTTGTATTAAGACAAGCTGCAGTGAATAATATAAAAAAATTGGGAGACCGCTTGAAGGAATGGCATACTGAACATATGGGTTCCTCATCACAAATGGAATGCATCGGGACACTTTCATCATATCACCTGCCAACATGGGTAAAATGATTTTTAAATTTGAAAACTTGAAATGGAAACAGTCGCTAAACATAAAAAACAAGTAAGAGCGTATTTCCGCAGTCCTGATAATTTGATCGTCTAACCTTATCTGATGAAGATCGAAGTCTTAAAATTAAACATCCTTTGCTTCAATTAAAACATTTACAATATGACCGTTCTTGGCCCCGCATCATGTAATTAATTTAGCACTTGACAAACATGACACAATTAACAGAGACGTTCCAATGGCAAGGGAGAATGAGGGTAGTGATTGACGTGCAGCAGTCAGTACGCACTGAACAAGCTCATATCAGATTTATCAGACTCCACTAAACTAATTACCGCTAGACTAAATGTACAACCTATTATCATCATCACCTATTGCAAACGCTTTCACTCAAAAAGTTTTGAACATGTATTTATGTACAACACAACTGCAACTGCAAGACACATTGCTACCACATTTGTAAACCAATCTTACCCACAACTCAAACATGTTACCATTACAAATTAAAATGATACTGTACTTCACGATGATGATCAAAGAAAACTAACGATGACCATGCTAAGTACAGTCACAAAGTTTCCAAAAGTGGTACGCTCGTATTAGTAGTAAATTAGGGTAATTTTTAAAAAAAATGGAGTAATACACAATTGTGTGTTATGCGAAATATGAATACCCAATTTAACTAGGATACATCTAAACTCAAGAGAATGAAGGAAAATCATTAATCATACGCAACACCTGCTCAAATTTCACGTACGTATGTTGTATTATGAATGTAATCCGTAAGCCAGTTCTTAATTTAAGCTAAGTATACTTGAATGGAACTAATTATTTCGGCAAACTATGAAAGCTATGAAATTTAAATAGTCTGTAAATAACTACCAAAGTTAAACTAACACCTTTAGATTAGATAAGTGCAATGCTTTAGATATCCACTTTACCTGCTAGATGCTGAATGAGGACAGTCACATACTTATTACAGTTACTGAAGCTTTTGTTCGATACGTAAAATGAACAGTAATGTTGTTGAAGTACCTAATTGATCAAATTAAATGGAGTTGTTCCAAAGCAACTCCACCAACGAACTCAGTATTTAAGTAAATTGCGTACACATATGTAGCGTTTTGTGGATGTCTAAACGTATTTCTTTACATCGTTTACAGTATTTAAAATCTAAACTCATATTTTAAACCGATCATTTGCATATTGTACCGAAATAATTTAAGCAAGTTTCTGAACAGGAGTTCGGATGACACTGTTTAGTACAAAGCTTAGCACTGGCTAAATTGCAGTTCAAGTGTCAAACTTTATTTTCAATTGTCCCTCGATAATTGATAATTTATTAATTGTGTTATACAACAGAACCTGTGTTTTGTATATTTTAGTAGTCTATATGAAATATGGCAGTAGGATAATAAACTGATAGTAACGTAGTTATTGATGAAATGCATTTATAATGCAGTAAAATCTAAGCATATTCGGTTTCTTTAAAAAGCTAGCATTCGTATGAAATGCAAAACGGTACCAAAATTTGTTACAATTAATGTTATAGTGTTTACACAAATTATGCACTTTCGGAACTGACAGTAAAATTTGACGTGTAAAACATTTTTCATGATAATGTAAAGAATGAGAAATGATAGAAATATAGGAAAAAACATGTATAGTAAATTACCAATAATAAAGTAACTAACACAGTAACAATAATATACAAAATATATTGTACAATCAAACTGTCAAATACAGGATATTATTTATACATTATAAGGTGTATGTGCATCACTTTAGAAAGGTTCATAATATCCGATTAATCTAAGAGTTTAATAAATAAATTTCAAAGATCGTTTCAGGAAAATATTTTACTTCACTTTCAATGACTCCAGATTTTGTTTCTTTTGATATTATTTAGATTTCTTTTCCACATTTCTTGGCTCGGTTGCCCGATGGATACAAAATGTCATGATTTGAGCAAGCTTTTGTCTACATTATGAACTATAAAATGATATTTTTAATCTATTTAATTTCTTGAGGGATGAGATCAGGTGAGATTGAAGATAAGATTACGTTGGAATAGGAGTACAAATGCTCGCTCTCAAATCTCAAATGTACACTTTCATCAATTGCTCGCTTTGCCAACTCATGGCAAATTGAAATTCTTGCGCGTCAATAGAGTACGGACCAAAGAATGTTGCAACTTAATTTAAAACAACTTCTAAAATAACGATCATTTTATAGAATGTTTTTCCGGTTTGTCTTGCCAAGTAATATGCAAGTTGGTAAAAAAATTCTGGCAATTCCTTCAACCGTATTAAGTTTCTCTGTCGGAATTCGAAATAGGGAATGGGGTATAGAGAAAATGGAAGGGGCAGCAGGAATCCACTCACTCTGTAAACTTACATCAGCATCAGCATCAAGGTAAAGTAAAGTGGTATTACATTTTGAAAAAATAGCAAAGGCAAGCAGTTTATTTCAGTTGCGCTGTGGCGTAAATGACAAGAGAAAACGAACGAATCTTTGTATAGGAACGCCTGTGTAATGAAATCCGCATACAGAGAAAAGGGGAGAAAATGAAGAAGAGTTTTTCTTACTCTCTCTATTTTCTCCTTTTTCTGGTTGAAAAGGATTTCTCTTATGTTGTGATCAGTCTTCTCTTTGTTCACTTGTCTTTGTGGATGGGTGATGTGAGCCATTAGAGATTGCAAAGTGGCATACATCTATAAATATTCTCGACAGCTGAACATTACTTCCATCTCTCCTCATTTCCATTGTGCACACCGCACTCACTCCTACTACCACGCTCTATATGCATAACTCCTATGAAAAACTGCTGCGAACTGAATGGGCTCCTTCTCTCCGCACACACCGCAATCGACCAACAAAACCAGAGCACGTAAAACTTGAGGGAAATTCGGAGGCAGAGGCAAAGAAAGTAAAAATAAACTTTATTTTGACAAGCTCAAAACGACGACGAGAACGACGACAAGCACAAGAAACACAAATAACCAAATAGCTAGATGAAGATTGTAGAGAAGTAAATGAAACGACGAAAGCGGTTGTCCTCTTCCTTTCTTTAGATTACATTTTGAAAATGAGACCTCTGTTTTCTCCATTAAATAAAAGACAACTTTCCTTAATAAAAACTGCACTATGCTTCTAAACCCACCATACACTCAGAATCTCGCATAAAGTTAAAAAATAACATAATGACGCAAGCCCTCTTAGAACAACGATCATTGTATACTTGGCCCACATTCTCTTTTGACGCCTATGAAAGTACATACATACTATTGGCGACGTTTTCCATGTTTGTAAAGTGTAACGTATTCTACTTCAATAATCTCGTCATCTCACCCTATCCAACAACTCGGCAGAAACTAGCGACCAACTTGGGAAATAAAGCTTAAAAATGTGAAAATGAGGAAATAACCTTTGTATGGAGAGAGAAAGAATTAAGGGTTGCGAACAAGTAAGTCGTATGTTTCATCAAGGCATTATTATGACGCAGCACTCTATTATGCACATAATAACAATATTAATCTATGGTGGTGTTGACAAACAACGAGAAATTGTTGTATGATTCTTTCAATCTTGTTGTTTTCTTGGATGAAAGACCCCACTCGTAGGATTTTCCCCTCGTCGTCAGTTTTGAAAATGCACATTCAAGTAAAATATCACGATCACGAGTCAACAATAGAGAAGACGGAATAAATACTCACAACTCCGCCAGACCACTAGCATTTTTGAATACTAAACTGAATAAAGAAGAAATGTAGTCCGCGGGATGCCTTAAATTACGCCATCATCTTAGTTTTGAATGACCCTATAAAACTCTTTTTTGCTTCTAACCTGAAAATATTAACGTGTTTTAGCACGGCGATTCTTGTTTTCTTGCATTACAACCCTTTTATTGCGCCGGGTTTGTCTCCACAGACAAGAATATTCTTTTCAGTATTATGCACACTTTTTATTAGGATGGACCGCAGGTAAGCTTACTCAAACGATGTGAAGTATAGTTGTTGGGTCATAGATGGTTATAAGATGTAAATTTAATAAGAAATAATTAAAGTTGGGTATTTAGTCATTTTATGTAATAACTTCAGTTATTACATAATCATTATTACAGTAATCATAAACCACACGACAATGATTTCTGAGAATTCTGTTTGATCATTTTATTAATAATAAAAAAAGTTAAAAGATTTCTGGAAATAATAGTTAAAACAGTAACAATCATTTCCTACAGCTGAAGAATCGTTTTTACGAGTAGATGCTTTTTAAAGAAAAATTTGTGATTTAACCGACATTTCAGTTTTCCCCTTTATTTTAATACCTGGCGAGCGAGAGGGAGAGGAGAGAGATTGGTCTGATGTATTCATTAATGCAAGCAGTCGGATATCTTTCAACTCTGTTTGCTTCCTAAATCTTAGATACATCCCTTTGGATAAAGATCCACTGACTCAACTCACCTTAGTGCCAAACCAATGACAAAAACAGTCAGTTGCTGTTTCACTTTTCCCTGACTCACGGTCGTTTCTTGCATTTGTTTTTTCTGGTCCACAGTCTCCAGTCAGTTTATATTTTGGATCAGTTGAGTTAGATGACTCACAAAGAGAGTGACATGAGCCCGTGAAACAACTTGAAACAAGATGTTTGTCTAATGGACTACCTTTCCCAGTTTCTATCTCCCTTCAAGGTTGCATGTATATGCAGTCAAGTGTAGAGCTTTCCTTTTTGAAAGACATCAACATCACCTTCATCATCATCATCGCATTTTCGACTGGAGTAAGCGAAAACGTAAGGAGAGTCATTCATGCAGAGTAATGATGTGGATGTGCTTCCCCTTCTGAGCCCCTTTCTTTCCCAGCATAACTCACTCCTCTCTCCCACATGCTTCACGGCCTGCTGCAAAGGTATCTGCGTTTTCTTTTCCGGCTGCTCCTCTAAAGGACTTGAAAGAAAAGAGAGAATGGCAAAAGGCAGAGCACTCACTTCAGAAAGACATAAAGCAGGAATGGCATGTACATTCGAATGGATAGGTATTGCATTTTGCAGTTCCTCTTTTCTCAAGAGAAGATCATTGACAAGAGTTTCTCCCATTAAAAGCAAAGTCGGGAAAAACGTTTGAATCGCGTCTTATTTGCAGTCAAACGCTGCTTTCCCATCTATAAAAATAAAAGCTTACTCACAGAGGATGTAAAAAGAGAAAAGACGAGTAGGTAGTGTTTTATTTTTTGGAAAGAAACTTTTGTAAAGGGTAACATGATGAAGCAACAAGCAAACCATTATTTTGCAGACACCCGAAAAACTTTTCAACATTATACAAAATGTTTGGTTTATCTTTCATTCTAAGCAAATAATACAAGCATATTACCTATGTCTATCTTTCATTCAATAAACTGGGTGGGCGTGCAGACACGAAAGTTCGGGGAGTAATCGTTTTATAGTGTGATAAGGATACTTTTAGTTATTGGAATGTTGTTTCGAATTAGGATATTTTGAATCAAGGTCATCGTATCATCTGAAAATAAATGAAAAGTAAGCACAACAGTTTATCCTCTTTATTTTTTTCTCACAATGCTTAATAATAGGTGTTTCTGTATGTGGTTAAACTAAACCCAGTTTCATCTATGCGATATCTCTGATGATGTGTGATATGTCATGAGCTGTGGGTTGCTTACTGCAAATTTGGTGCAGATCAAAAAGGATAGGAGAGGAATGTTGGTGGCATTTAATTTCGTAAATTCTTGTATGGAGTAATGCTATTATCGTCGAACCAATCTCTATAGATTTTAATTTCGAAACTATAAAAAGATCTAAAGGCTATCACTTTATCATAAACTTTTTTTTTGCAATTCCCTTTGCCCAGCGTCCCCGCCTTTCCTTGTCATGTTCATGGTTAATAATGGAAAAAGTAGAAATGAGGAGCGCTCCTGTAAGAATTACTGATACCCCTGGAAGAAAATTTAACTGCGCAATTTTCATGCATAAATGAATACCTTTCCTAGCATGATCTTGATAATTCTTATTATCTAGGTACACTCATGAGCTCCATGTAAAATGTAAGTGGAGGAAGATGGACAATATTTTCTTGAGCACTACTACGTTTTACATTGCATACTAGAGCAGAATGACTACGGATGATGATGGCGTGGGGTGCAGGGTGTGGAAAAGGCTACAAATCGCAAACTTTGCTGTATCGCGACAGACCATTCATTATTACAGGCCATAAGAATGAAAATCCAAGTTAGAACTTGAGTGCTGAATTGCCGTGGTAAAGAAGAGAGAATTTTTTCCAGCATGAAGAGAAACTAACGTAAAAGTAAGTCTGCTTTCATACGGGAAGACATTGTTGTTGTACATTCAAACACTTTCACGTAACATGTTTATAGTGTATATTTTATAGAGACGTTCAATGCAATGGTCACATCCCCAAAGAGCACATCAGATGTTTACTAGAAATAATGTCGTTCTATTTTATTGTCCTTGTCTCCAGTTACTTTCTCTACTTTCTCTTCTGGTGTGTGTCGCTTGGCTTTCACTAGATTCGCCCGGGCTTGCTGCTGGGAGAAAAGCAGCGGAGAGAACTCAGAAGCTCCAGTGGTGTGTGGGTAGTATCAGGAAGACAGGACAGGAGCCATTCATTCACGTATTCATACTTTGACTCACTTACTTCCCCATTCACCATCATCATGATATTTCCTCTTTTTTCTAACTTATTTGGTTATATATCGTTATTATGCATTATTGCATTGTGTTCCTTTTGTGTGCACACACAAGAGAAGAGAAAGTAGGAGAGCACTTATTCTTCCTGCTCCTTTCACATTATCTCCTCTTCATCATGTTCATAGCATCGAATGCCCATTCTTTGCCTTCCTCCGTATTGTATCCATCCATCCTGCTCCTCCAGCCTTTCTTTTTCATACCAACTGCTACTCCACACAGGAAAAAACTCGAAATAAATAGCAACTAGGAACATTTTCATATACATTTAAACTATAGCTTAAAACCGTGTACAAAAGGGAGCTCAGGCTGCACCGCTGGAATAACGAAAGACAGCTGCTATCTACCAAGTAGAATCCACATGGGCACACACAAAATACAGTGGAAACGGATGGAGGAGGAATATCAAGCGAAGATGTAAGAAACAGCTCCAGTTTGGGGAATAGGTTTCTATATATGCCTTTCTGAGGCAACTTGTTTCTTCGCAACAAAAGAAGAAACATAGATGCTTACGGATGTGCCTATATCTGCCTGCACACTAGTTAGAATCGTGGATGAGTGAGAGTTTTGAAAGGAGGTGGAGGAAACGAGAGACACAGTAAACTTATCCTTCTTGATTGCTACCCCTTAATAACTTTCTCTGTATGGCTGCGAACATGATTCTTGTTGGTGCTCTGCGAACAGCGACAACAGCAGCGCTCATCCTCTTGTCCTCCTTGGTCGTGGTCCCGTTATCATCAGTAGTCACCATCGCATATTGTGTAAATCAGAAGAAGGAGGCAAACAAACATTTCGTTTTGTGTTATTTTTTTTCTCTGGTCTCTAGGCTCTGAGCACAAATGAATACGTAAGAGTGAAAAGCTGTTAGAAAGGGAGCCCCCAAATGTCGCTCCGGTAATAATAAGTGGGACCCTCAAGGATGTTATTACATTCATAATTTAATGAGCTGACCAAACAACAGTTACAATAGCAAAGGAAATGAAATGGAGAGAAGGAGAGAGAAAATTTTGCTCAAACGAAAATTGGAATCTGTACATGTGCATAATAAATACAAAGAGAAACATAATTGCAAAATTGGAGTGAACTACGCAAACATTGTGCTGCAACTGTAAAACAACCCCTCCCACTTGTACACAATTAATCCAACTACAAAAAATTAACATTCATCACAACTCACTCCCAGAAGAAGCCGACTGTGCTGGTCTCCTACACAGCGCACTCTGAGAATGCCACAAAAAGACTGATGAAATATGGCCTTGCATATCATTTTACAGAAAATGAGCACAAGTATCTTGGAGCAGTGTAGTGTACGCAATATCACAGGCATAAATTTCAGGGGCTGTAATTAATTGCGTTTTTGGAAAGATGGGACCACGAAAAAGAATAATCTGGAATCTGCAACACTTTTCTCTTGTAGGTCTACTACGGTCTCATAGTCTCATCAACACCATCACAGCCACATCCACACGTAGCAGAAATCAGATAGCACATACTAAACGGAAAGGAAAGAAATAGATGGAGAGGAAAAGGGAAAAAAGTAATTTATTGAAGGGAACATGAACGATTTGTTAGGAAGAAGGGAGAATTTTAAAGAGAGCAAATTCAATAATACCTACTACAAATGTACATGCTAGATTACATTTGGAGAAGAAAGAAAAGAGAAAAAAAATCTCTCATTCGACTCAATTTTTCTTGTGGATTATTATTATGGGACAAAGGAAAGAGAGGACTGGTTTCAGAGATGTGGATATTGTATACATACCGCACGGAAATGTAGAGGCTTCACGAGTCATTTACTTCGATGTGATGTCAATATGTTTTCTTCTCTCTCTCTCTCTCTCTCTACGTTTCTTTTTGCCCTGCTCTAGACAAAGGTGTGTATGTGACGAGGTTATATCTACACAATTGAGGAGAAAGACAAGAAGTTTTACCACATTTATACAACTACTTCTCTTCTTCTATTACCATTAAGTTCTGCTACGCACATATCCGGACTGAACAAATGCAATTTAAGTAGGTAAAAGTGAAAGCTGAGGTAAGATGGAAGTGATAAAAATATAAAAGGGGTTGTGAGACTTAGCAGTGAGAAAGCATACAACAAAACACTATTCGGCAGATAGTAAAGAGAGACAATGAAAAAGACACATGTATACGCGATGCGACGGTGGTGGTCGTTGCTTTGTCGGTGCCGTCTCGGAGTGAGTCAGGTAAAGCGATTTTCTTCAAGTGTAATCGCTCCATGAATCAAGTGTGAAAGTTTGAAGCTCGTAAAGTCTTCCGGGTTTGTGGAACTGTGAAAAGGGCAAAAACTAATAGTGAAAGTGGCGGATGATGATCATCATGATGCCTTCGCCTCTGTCTACGTTCTCTGAGCACAATAATAATACGGAGTAACGTCATCCTTAGAAAGATCAGGTCAAGGGAACGGAAGGAAGGATGAGAATTACATCACATTTTCTTTTTCTCCCCTTCTCCTCGTCTTGTTCCTCCTCACAAATCTTTTGTCTGTAATCTATTCGCCTATAAATAAGCGGTGTGTGTGTATGTGCAGCAGCCCAGCATGGGAAAACCAGCACATGGAACACTGGAGAATATTTTCTCTTTCCATGTGACTCAACTCTATTACAAGTGTTCTTGGTTGAGCACAAGGAAAGGTACCTACGCCGCCACTAAATAAAACTATGTTTTACACCTACAAGTCCCTCTCCAGACAGTTTCTGTGGCAGTTGCAGTGATCTATTCATATCTCTATGCAGATCACATGTAAAATTTTTCCACAAATCAGTCACAAGAACTTTGGAAAAAACGAAAATGTCTCCTGTAACGTAGTAAAGAAGGTGAGCGCACACAAAATGATAAAGTACAACGTGCGAGGTGTGAGCTACATACTTCATCTTATTTTCCACATACCATTTCTCTCTTTCCCAACCTGCACAAGAAAAAAAATGGTAGCGTGAATTTAATACATTCAAGTAGGATTCGTATCCAACAACGGCAAAATAATTAACTTTTGGAGACGTTCCAAAATAATTTTACGTTTTTTACGTAAAACTTCGCTACTACTACATTCCAGTGTCATCAAATCAGCAGAAACAGTTCGTCGTGTTGGGCAAGTGTGTCTGGGTAGACTGAAACTAATCTACTTCCACCGTAACTTCTTCGTCATCCTAGGATGTAATGGGAAAAGTCAAATAACGCAATGCGTCTCAAAACATGGCAAAAACAAATAATGGGAAATCTCATGATGAGTACTGAGAATGTGTTGAAAGTGGGAATGGAACTTTGCTGGATGTATGAAACAAAGTGAAAGGAAGCGACTGCAGTAAATGAAAATGAGGCATTGCAACCCCGGTCTGACTGTTCAGCAGATAATACACATCCGTAGTAGATACTATTTATTTCTGAACGATCGTACTTTCATTTCAATCTTTAATTATGCATATCAGATTATTAAATGACAAATTGTAATCTTGTCAATTTGTGGAATGGAACTGGGAGAGAAAACGAAGGTTTGTGGTGAGTTACCAACCACCATTACACAAAAAGTTGCTACTATCACAATGACGTTATAAGTATAAAATTGGCATCATAATGGAAAAGAATGAGTGGAGTGGAGGAGAGAATGAGAAAACCGGGGGAAATGCCGCTGCTTTCCAGATATTGAGAACGGTCCCGAGTCCCGATGATGAAGGCGGTGGAAAGCTGTTACTCACTCGTAACCTCCTAACTCTCAGCAGCTATCCTTACACCCGTTCCATATTCATGAAAGGCACGCACCATCGCTGGATTGAGGGACGGACCCACAACACATTTTGCCATGCTGACATGTTTATTCGTGACAAAAGGTGCACTCATGTCTTCACTCAGCGCGTACATTGCCGCCTGTCAACCAAATTTAACAAACGAAAAACAACTTTTTACGGCGATCTTTTAATTTGATAAATGATAAGTTACAAATTCGAACAGGAATGAACTCGGAAGTGTCGAAAATGACTCGAGAAAAAATGACTTGGTAGGGAAAGCAAACAAATGATGACATTTTTCTTCTTTCTCAAATGAGCCATACATTGTGGGAACGCATTATTTTTTACTTATTCGTATTTACTTACCTCTCTGCATAAATTAACCAAGTCGGCTCCAGAGTAGTATTCCGTAAGATCTTGCCAAGACTTCAAAATCCACATCAGAATGGAAAGGAATAGACTTTGAGCAAATTTTGAACAGTTCTTGCCGACCAATCTCATTCAAAGGTGGAACACCAATCAGTTTGTCAAATCTGCCAGGCCTGAGGAGCGCTGGATCGATGAGATCTGGTCGATTTGTAGCTGCCACCACAAGAACAATGGGACCCAAACTCGGGGTCTCATGCTTATTTATGACTATGATCCTTCGCAGATGTTGAGCTAAAGATCTTAGAATCTTGAATTTTTGACACTCCGACCCCGTCCATCTCAGTAAGTAGCATTGATAGAATTGACTCATTTGTCTGTGTCTGGTTTTTCTCAGAGTTTTGACGACTTCTCACAATTGACTCGAGTTCGTCAATGAAGAGAATACAGGGGGAAGCCATTCGGGCTCGGTGAAACAAGTGAGCCACAATTTTTTCACTGTCGCCAACTGCAGATGAGAATAATTCGGCAGCTGAGACGGAAAGGAAATTAGTGTGATGTGAGGCAGCAACGGCACGAACTAGACTTGTTTTACAATTTCCTGGTGGTCCAAAGAGTAAAATCCCTTTCGGAGGGGAGATGCCCATTCGGAGGAAAGAATGGGGATGCTTGAGAGGCCATACGATTGCCTTAATTAAATCAAGCTTAACTGAATGTAATCCTGCGATATCATCTAATGAGATGGTACGTTGAATATCAACGACTCCCAATGCTCCTTCCAGCACGGACGGTATGACTCGCCCTATCGAGTACTTCACTTGCTGCTCACTTACTTCGCAGCAATCCTCTTCCTGACATTTGAACAAACTCAACCGAATGAGTTTTTCCAGGTCTTGTGGAACGTAACCTGGTGTCTGACTCGCAATAAAATTCAAATCAACATTACTGAATTGGGGAATGTCCCAGGAAAGTTCTTGCAGAATTTTCAATCTATCTGATTCCTTCGGCGGGCCTATGACAATCTCTTTCTCCAGCCTTCCTGCCCTCCGGAGCTGTAGAGGAACGAGGAAAGCTTTGTCCGTAGTGCCAACAACACTCAAACTCAACCCTGGTGGAATGGAGTCAAAAAGCTTACATAAATGATGCAGAACTCTTTCTCTGCTACTTCGTGAAGATTTTGTGGAGGAGGGTGCGTGGCTCGCCTGGAATAGCAAATGAATTCTTGTGAATAACAAAACCGTGGGGTATCTTGAAGCTGTCACCATCGCTGACATAAATATCTCGCTGAGTTGTTGGCAAAAATGGGAAGCATTCTCAAGTGATCCATCCGGATTAAAGGACAACAAGTGTGCTCCAGCTTTCTTTGCTGTCTCACGTACAACCACGGTCTTTCCACAGCCGGATGGTCCGGAAATTAGCAGACCATGCGAGAATTCGGTCAAACTGATTAGTGGACTGCAACTGACAGGATGGGACTCTCGCCGCTTTTCCTCGACTTGCATTTCAATCACAGAGCTTAATATTTTCGCAGCATCCTCTAATCCGTACAAATGTAAAGTTCTTGAGTTCTTTTCTAACAGTCTCTGGTAGTACGAGATGTGATGAACATTACTAATAATAATTTCTGTTTTTCCTGTTACCCTTCCAATGGTGTCCCTGTCCGCTTGTCGAGAGTTATTCCTCATTTCGCATTCTTCTACAAAAACAAAACGGATGGATGGAGAAAAATTAGAGTGGAAAGTCGCGAGAGGACAACTCTTGAGATCCACCAGTGTATGCTCCGCAGCGTAAATTTCATAAGTTTGGAACACGTTTCGAATTTTCTCCTTTAACCGTTTCCACTTTTTACTCCTTTTAGTAGCTTCTGCTTCTGTAGCTGACGGTGAATTTAAAGATAGTTTTAAAAGTTTTGACTCCGCTGGAAGACTAGATCGATGTAGTTCATCATGATGGGAATGCTGATGAGAGGATGAAGTTGCTGATGACACATTAAATGCCGAAATGCCTTCCGACTTTTTCTCTCCGACTTGATGATGCTGAGTCTCTATAGATGTGCCACTT
>VYYJ01003823.1:0-15241 GCA_021029165.1 Cyphoderus albinus
GTGGTTGAGAAAAATGTAATTCGTCGTGAATAAAAATTATTTAGAATATCCGTTCTTAAGAAGCTTAATTGACTGCGCAAATACACTACTAATTAATGACTTCCGTTTGTTTTGTTGCAGAATTATTCATGAGAGTGGATTCACATCAGAAGACTTCAAACAATATCGTCCTGTAGTATACAGCAACACGATACAGTCCTTGGTAGCCATTCTAAGAGCCATGCCCAATCTAGGAATCAGCTTTGGGAATAATGAACGAGAGGTAAGTATGTAATTGAGGCAATCAATAATTGAGGATATGATGGTTTACGTTTGAAAATTTTAGTTTATATATTTACAAGTGTTGAAGCTCAGTTTTGGCTTGCCAATGAAGTGCAAAAAGTAACATAAATTCACTGCACAGGTTGTCTGAAAGATGACTTAAAGCGTAGCCTAAAAGAACCGTGCCGCTCCCTCTTTACTGCCCACTTTACGTAAAAAAATTCATCGTGTAAAAAAGAGTTTTGATGACACAAATATGGTTTTGGGTTATGGTTAGTTTTATGTTTAATGATAAAACTAACATTTTACTCTTTCATGACGATCAAAAATTCTTTCCTGGCTTTCCCAACTACTGACAATTTTATGCTTCATACCATCCGCATTTATTATGCCTGGATTGTTAAAAGCGTTTTAAATTAATGAAGGTGTTGCTGTAGGGCTTCGTGGAACCCGTTACGTAAAAGATAAATAATATATTTTTCCTCGAGCCTTCGTCTACTGGTTTGTTGACGGGTTTTAGATTACTACGCTTTGACTTCACCAAGTAGTATTACCGTGATTCAATCATTTGTGAATTTTCTTTATCGTCGTATTTATTTTTACCTTCATCAATGTGCTGTCGATGTCACTTTCTAAAGCAATTTGTCTAACTTTACATTCTACTACTAAACCAGGATTGTCAAGTTCCTGTATACAATCTTCAAGTTTAAACGGCATAAAATGGGACAATTAAACGTTTAAATTGGAGAATCAATAAAGAATTTTATGTGAAAATTATTGTTGCCATTATTGTCTGCATAAAAATCCAGTTTGTATGCCGGGGCTTGTAAAAGTGTGTCGTAAACTTTTAGGTTTATGGGGCTGGTTCGCTCTTTTATCTATTTTATATTCATTTGAAGTTAACCTTTGTCTTGCAATTAAGATATCTCTCTTGCAATATGATGCGGTGAAGACATCACATGAAAGATGAATAAATCTTTACTATCAAAAGATCACTTCATAGTCAAGCCCAAAATAGTGAGAGGATAGGAGAGGCAGAGAGGAAATAAAATGAAATTATTATCTCTCATGGACAACAATCGAAATTTTAATGACTAATGACAAATCCACCAAACCTAATAATAAATGTAACTGCATATTTTGCGAGCCAAGAAGAGAGATGAGAAGATCGAATTAATGTAGGCAGTTCATTGTATGCTAAGGTATTGTTAATGTGCGACTTGAATTGTGGAGGTCCGGCCTCTACCTTTTGTTCCTTTTACATGTTTAGAGTGAACCATTCTCTTTTACATTTGCAAGAGGAACGAGATTTTAGTGAGCAGATAAAAGGTTAAATGTGACTAATAAAATGTTGTTTTGATGTTAGTTGGCATTATTAATGTTGTCACGCTGCAGTTAGTAGTACCTACTCAATACAAGAGTAACATGCCTTTCCTACTTCATTTCGCTAATTCTCGCAGCTGGATCCCTATCAAACGTGTACTGTCGATGTCGTTGTGTGCGCTACTAGCTGCCTGGCAAGAGTTTATATTTAATAGAGACAATCATTAAATTAAGACAAATAAATGAAGAAACCTTGACATGACGTAATGAATAATGAACAATGACTGCTAGTGCCTACATTAATAAAAATTGGTTCGGCAGTGTTTTTGAAATAGTGCAGACTCAGGTACCTCACCTTCATTTCTGCGTTGTCTTGTACCTCTATTCCTTCTTAATAATAACTGTTGGGTGGGAGTGTCATCGTCATCTTTTTATTAATAAATATGTAACAGGCCACTATTTTTGTATTTATTAAGTACGCTTACTTTTGAATTCCGTCTATGAGAATCGGCTTTGGAAGCTTATACATATATACATACGTTACTCGAGAAATCTTCATAATAAAAATGTAAGCCTTTAGAGAAAAAGTAAGATATAGCTAGTTATTGTTTTGGAACCACGATATGGTGCTATTAAATACAGTGTATGGAATGACTGCGGGATGGTATTTCATTGTAAAAACGTTGTAGGTTTGAGCGATGCTATCGTGCGATATGTCTCTTATTTATGTGTTAGTATGTGGTATCTTGTTCTTGCTTCAACAAAAAGATACTGCCTTATAGGTTAACAACTGCTCTGTGACATTGGTAGTTTATTAGATGATCGGATCATTACCACACATTTGTCGTCAGACCTTTTACAATGCCATAATTACATTTATTATACGGGTCACTTTTGTAGCTGATGTTAATATCGCAATCGCAAGCAAAACATTTTAGCTCTAACTCGAATACAAGAGCTCACAATGTCAATCAATTGGTCAGCCATTCGAACCAGAACTGGCTAACTCAGTCGTGGAATTTTTCACAATGTAATTTTTAAAGCAGCTATATACTAGGAAGCAAGCTGATAATTAACAAGATCATTATTTGCTACACTACACTGTTAACTATGTTTTATTGGTTTTATGCTTTTGGCGATGTTCTGCATTTTCATATTGCGCCATATGAGCAATTACAAATAATACAGAATTAATTCTGAAATTACTCTACAAAATAATTTATTCACGAGTTAAAACAATACATAAAAATGAAACGTGATATCAAATTAAAGAATATTTACCACAAGATGAAACGTCTGTATTATGGTTTATTCCAGTTCCATCAAATGATATATGGAATAAGCCTATGGAAGATGTGGTGAAATAGTTTACCATGTTTTTACTATTTTGAACAACTACAATATTATGCTTGTTTTATAGTTAAGCATTTTTTTCTTCAAAACATTGCACACCACAGAAATTGTGAATGGGAGACTGCTATGATTATTGAATTGATCATATACGTACTCCAATTTATAGCAGACTGTAAAGCGATATATCGTTGATGTCTGTCCTTGCACGCCAAACCGTCCTTTGATTTTATTATGCCTTCTAGGCGATTGTTCAAATTGAAGGAGCTTGCACAATGCATTACGTCTTGTCTTGTTATTCTGCGTTGTCGATATACGAGGCGAATGAAACTTCATTGAATGGGGAAAGGTTTCTCTTGTGTTAACTATAGCAGTGAAATCAAATTTCATTGTTCATTTCTTTTCAGTCGGATGCCAAGATGGTTTTTGATGTCATTCAGCGCATGGAAGATACTGAGCCATTTTCAGAGGAGCTGCTGGCTGCCATGAAACGATTGTGGGCTGACAACGGAGTTCAGGAATGTTTTGGTAGATCTAATGAATATCAACTGAATGACTCCGCCAAATAGTAAGTAGGATTTGCTCCCACTTCTGAGCTTAATTATAGTAATTATATCACTTGAATATGCAACCACATGTGGAGATGGTGACATTTCTGCAATTAATTGCAACAATGTTTTTCCTGATACAAATTGCTAATTCATAAAGCAATAACATGCCATTTCATGCTCATTACTGACTGCGCTTACATGGTTTAATGGAAAATTTTACCTTTTCAGTTTCTTGGATGATCTGGATAGATTGGGGCTAAAGGAGGTAATAAAATTTAGCTTAAATTAAATAAACTTTCACTTAAGCTATTGCAAATTATAAAGTTGCTAATACATCTTGTTTTTTAGTATCAACCAACGGAACAAGACATCCTGCGTACTCGAGTAAAGACAACGGGTATTGTTGAAGTTCATTTCTCCTTCAAAAACCTCAACTTCAAACTTTTTGATGTTGGTGGACAACGATCTGAGAGGAAAAAGTGGATTCACTGCTTTGAGGTTTTTGAAAAACATTAATTAATGAACAATGAGAGTGCTTGAGATTATGAAAGGTTTTGAATTAATATGAATATTTTTTGTATTAATTCTTGTAGGATGTGACTGCCATAATTTTCTGTGTTGCAATGTCTGAATACGATCAGGTAAATAAATGATGCAAATGTATGAAATGAAATACATGAATTATTAAACCGGAGATGGGATGGATACTTCACAGTGAACTGTTGTTAAAACCAGTCATTAATGAAACAAGAAAGTCGTTCTTGTCGTTTCGTCTTTTTATGGTTGACGATGGTTGTTCAAAATACTGTCGCACAATCGAAATATGTCTATTCTTCGCTTGGTTTAGCCGGGGAGTTTAGTAGGCGTCAGTCGTCATTTTAGTTTATGGACTGACACCTTTTCTATTTAAGGATTTCGCGATCCTCCTGCATTTAAGGATGTTGTTGGTTGAGAGTTTGTATTTTATGCTTACGCCATGAAATCTTTATGAATGTGATTTATACTCACATTATGTTTTATATTACTGTTACCGAAGTTGGTACTTTTTACAAATCTCAAATCTCCTTATCAGCGTAAACGCATGGCGTAACCGGTAGGTAAAGTCCCAAAGAACTAGTAGATACTTGTAGGTTGGTAGGCTGCTTCAGATGAGATTTTACGAATTATACCTAAATATGCGCACAATCCTATTTAATTGCGTTCAGTTGAGATAATACCAAAAAAAGTGGAAATGGAATAATCCAATCCCACTTTCAGCAGTATCAGTACATTAGACATAAATTCAACAATAATTCACTAGATTTTCATTTCATTACACTATTTCTTCCGTTTGTTTGATTGTTTCATCTCAATGTTAGGCTAAGTAACTTCTATCTTGCATTTAACATTTAAGATAATGTCTTAAATACGTTTTGGAATGAAAAAAATGCAAATCAGTGTGCATGAAGATGGAGTTAGATATGAGTTTGAATAATGTACTATACTGGAAAAACTTGATTTTCTGCAGGTGTTACATGAGGATGAGACAACTAACCGAATGCAAGAGAGCTTGAAATTGTTTGACTCCATTTGCAACAACAAATGGTTCACAGATACCTCCATTATTCTTTTCCTCAACAAGAAAGATCTCTTTGAAGAAAAAATCAAAAAGTAAGTACAAATGTTTCAGTTCCTAGTCGAGCGTTATATACGTAAAAGCATCCAACTATGGCAAAAATAACCGTTTATTAATGTTTAATAAAATGATTTCTTGTTCACAGGTCCCCGTTGACCATTTGTTTCCCAGAATACACAGGTAAGCAATTTCGTCATATATCAACTAACTACTAATGACTTAAGATGTTTGTGAAAGGTTGATAATGGAATCTGTATGTATGGTTAATCACAGGTGCACAGGAGTACGGGGAAGCTGCGGCATACATTCAAGGTATTTCATAATTACTTTGCAATTATGAATGTTATCATTTAAAATAATGGATTTTTACATGAAACATTACAAACGGACAACCGATGCAATAACGAATAGCGGAAAAGAAATAATGTGTACAATATTTACATGGTCGGTTTTTAAATAATCAATGTTAGCGAATTAACAAAACTTTTATTTTGTGAATTGCAGCTCAGTTTGAAGCCAAAAATAAGTCAACCACTAAGGAAATTTACTGCCACATGACCTGTGCAACCGACACAACAAATATCCAGTTTGTGTTTGATGCCGTCACCGATGTAATTATAGCTAACAATCTCAGAGGGTGCGGTCTCTACTAATGACAGAAGAGCAATTGAAAATAATGTTTTTTCTGGGTTAAAACAATTAAGAATTACTACCATAAACGTACATTCAACTACTACTACTATACTACTACACCGTTATTATTATTACTATTGAAGTATATATATAAATATTCTTACTATGATATTTGATCAGTAATACACACTAGTTAGCAGGCTACATTAAAGTGATCTGTGTACAGTTTTAGGAGCAAGCAATGTAACTCTAGACTAATATTTCTGGAAAATGTCAATATATCAAGGTATTAAATATTAACATGATGCGAATTTGAAGATACTAGAGGCGTTAGTGGGTAACATGAACACTGTGTAACTGTGTAAATTGTAAATATTATTAAATAAGATAGATTTTGATGTACGTAAAGCAACATCTTATGTATGTATCGTAATCTGTATTGCTGAAATATTTACACTTAAATCTTCATTTCGCGTATCAGTTTTTGTTATGTCAGTAACATTATATTCCTGATGTTGATGGATCCAAAAATGATAAAAAGTTAAGAAATTTGCGTATCTCTAGTAAGTCTGTACTTGTACTACAGTATAATTTAGCTTAGACTTACCTGTATATTTCTGCTTACGTTATACAATATTATACTATGTACAGTGCTAATTTAACATAATACCATGTACTATGCTGGTACGCTTGAAAAGTATTCCTACGATATTTAACTTGCTTGAATTCCATTATTCTTAATTATACAACTCAAAATATCATTACTACATATAAGAATTAATGAATTACGATTACTTAGACCATTTATTACAGATAAGTAGCTAATTAAACCTAAGAACAAGAACCTAACCGTCTGTACATTGTGCGGGCGCGCATTTTGACACAAATTTCTATTTGTGTTCAGGTTCAGCATGGAGGAATTCTTCTGTGCTCTCGATGCAGGATATCTTGTCAAATGCTTTCCCAAAATTTGCTTCAGTGTGTTGAAGCGCTGGGGTTAGCATTAGAAGATTCCTTTTGCATAGTATTGTGATGTTCATCTCACTTGCATTACTCAGTTCTTCTGACTTGTCAAGTTAAGCAAAATTATTATTATTGTTATCATTATTATATGAGTATCTTTAATAGAATGTCTGGATAATGCCATAATTAGAATGGACGTATTGTTTAGCTGTGCAGTGCTAAATTGTAGGTTAAACCCACTTTGTGTTTTCAAAAATTTGCTAAACATTGAATGTTACAATTTGCTTTCAAAATATTTCGAGTAATAAGTAACGGTCTCTATTGTTGATATTATTGCGTGCATATTTAAGTCCTTCTATAAGAGTTATAGAGGCTGGATGAAATTCTATAGGATTCCATTTTTTAAACTTTCCTTCATGAATGAAATTGTTTTATTTTTTAAAGGTTACTCATTTCTACACAATGATCAGTTGTTTTTTGACAAGAAAGTGGCACAAAAGGAGTAAATTTTAATACTCAATCAGTCATAATGGCACAAACTTGATAAGGAATTTTTCATGTGAATGATGATACAAAATTTCAGAGGAGCATTTCACTTTCAAAGAGACCATGTACAGGGCTAAAAATTGAGTTTTTGGCTGATTTTTTAAAAAAATGTTTACAAAGATAAAATTGCAGTGAAACGAACCGTTGGTTGTGTTGTATGATCATTAAATTAAATCCATATTAAATATTCTTTGGACACATTTTGACATTTAAAAGAATGTAGGTGTGTATTCCGTAATTTTATAGACTATAGACGCAAATGTATAAAAGTTATTTTTAAGATTGATTGTACAATTTTGCTTCATTTTGTTACGTCATACTGTTGCTTTTGCCATAATCAGTGTTAGTGACGATTGTAAATGTATTGGTTTCTTACTATGATGCGTACATTTAAATTGTGTATATATACAAGTAGCACCGATAAAGAGTTTAGGGAGAACTGATTTACAGTTGACGCTTTTTTATATTCTTGTCAATTCTATCCGTTAATCCGTTTTATTATTATTATTATTATAATTATTATTATTAATACGACTATTATTACAAAACAGTGTAACAAAACGATGCTAAAAATCGTAAGAGAAATTTATTGCATACCTAAGTATATATATTGAAGTTAGTTAATTCATGTGAGATTGCTTAATATTACTTGCTGTCATTCACTACATAAAAACTATTGTAAGAAGCTTGCTAAACAACATTTAGCATTAAATGATTATTGTCTACACATATTATACCTGTTGACAAGATCAATCATTGCCAATATATGTATTTATTTTGTTCAGTTCGAATTGTTAAACGAATAGTATTTATTTGTAACAGATTTAAATTTGTCAAAAAGCTGAGCTTGTTTTGAAAAAATTTTAAACCGAATTTGGCCGTTTTTTATTTATTCCCATTGATTTATAGTTAGGTATTTTGTTTCTTTTTTGTTTTCATGGATAGATCCCTAAAATATTCATTGTACTTGGTCATACTCGCTCTAGACGGCCATCACAAAGCATTCCCAACTTTGACCTATTATTTGGTTGTGTCTTACATGCCCCGTGATCAGAGCAGACACAGTGAAACATTTGGTAAATCTCATAAAATAAACATTCAAACTGCTTCCAACAACAGAACACTATACAAATGAATATGTCCACAATGACATATAATTGAATTTTTATTAACCATCTCATTGCGTCACTATACACAAAATTAACCATAACGTGGGATGTCTCTTGGGAGTTTCCGCTTTCTCTCTCATACGTGGCCACTCCGGAGCAATAATTTAACCTTCGCCGTCATTCAAGAAGCTCTTTTCCAACCAAATAATTCTGACCCTCTGGAGGAAATAATGGACAGAATAGCAGGGGAGTTTGAGAAAAATGTCAATTTTGTTTAAATTAAAAATAGTTTCCCATATTAAATACATTTGGTACTCAGTTTTTTAACTGTCGGCAATTTTGGGTAACTCTGGACAGAAGTACATTATATATAAAACAACCGTAGACCAAGCGCAAATCAGAACATCATTCCCTGATTAAATTAAGAAATTCGGTGATAAATAATTTTACGTCATAAACATCCTTAATTAATTAAGCACCTCCCGGAACATAAATTATTTATCACTGAAATGTTATTTTTTTAAAGTTCAAGAAATCATCTATTAGAAATCGTTCTGTCTGTTGTAATATTCTGGCTAAAGAATGATTTAATGAATGAATGAATGGTAATTAATGATGATTTTTCATTGATACTTTTTTTTACAATAGTTCGAAATAAGTAGTACATAAGTACCACACACTTATTTAAAAATAATTATACCTAAGTAAAAAATTTCATCCTTTAAGATTTAGCTTAGAAGAAGTAGTAAACTCAGTTAAATCGTCCTTCGTGCAGTTTACAGGAAATCACCGACCGGTCGGGTCCACGCGGGGTTCAACTGTTTGTTTTATGATGTTTATCGTTCAACAGTTCAACAACAGGACGCAAAGTCCACCCTTGCTAGAAGTACAAATGCCACTTAAACTGGCATCACTGTACGACAACCCGATTTTTCTGGTTATTTCCAGTTAACTATAGGCATAAATCATATCATGTCTCATATTTTTTTAATTTTACGTGCTAATCGTAAAGAGGCCGAGATACGTCCTTGCAATTAAGCGAATACCTTTTGCTATTACCTCATTGTATCGTTTCAGCAATTGAACTTTGATTGGTAAAGTACAAAGGGCGGATTTACGTAGTGTTTAATGATAGTGAAAAAGTGACATCATGAAAGTGCATGCAACTTTCTCATACATTTACATCATGTACCATCTTTGGATTCTGACCTTTTTGTTTATTTCCTTTTTATTTCAATTTTTGCAACCTTAATATGACGAATAAATAGCAATGCAACAGCAAAGATATTTTTGCACGTGGAAATCAGGAAGTGAAAATTCAGATAGGAGCTTTCAAAAGTTGTCTACTTCTTACTGTTCTTTCCTTTCTTGCACATTTTGACATTTATCATAAATACATTCAAAATCGGGGATTTATCAATTCTGTGAAAGCATTGTTTTTGCATGAAATATGTCAATGTCGAAATGTCAATAACTTCCACTACCACTCATTTATTTATGAACAACAAGGGTTTATGAATCAACTTGAATCTAGATGAAAAATTCCACTATTCCGTCACAATTGAATCATCAGAATCCATCAAAGCTGAAACAAGAAAAGTAATTGATATGATTTGTCGGCTGGTCGGTTCGTTTCTCACAGCTCGGGTCATCGTCATCACTATGCTTCAGATCAAAAGTCACCCAACGTACTTAAAATAAACATATGTGCCAGGCAGTTCTACCGGTAGTGCTACAACCTTTGCATATCAAAGAATTGCACATTTAAAGTACCATCATTTAATTTAAAAAATATTACATACGCCTAACTTTTCAATGAATGATCACCACTTGATGACTTATATTTTAAAGTATAAAGTATTTATCACTACAATACAGTGATGTGTTTTATTTCATAATTAATGCTCCATTACCGACTGCGTTACATACTTTGGAGTATTCCAGTATTACATAAATTGGAGTACGAATTCATGCAGAATGTGCATGCATTTTGCAGATACGATTTATGTTTGGGTACAAAGATGAAAGTCCAAAGTTCTATTTGACGTGGTGTCGCTTGAAGCCAGGAAGATTTGTCTAAGTGCTAGAAACTCATTAAGTACCACTTGTTCTCACACCCAGCTTCATTTACGCCAAACTAGTAACTGGAAAGTGGATGACATTGCTAGGGATCATCACCTCTTGATAATCACCAATCATTTTTCGAGTAACAATGATAAGGAAAAATCACGTTGAGAGTTGAGAGAAATCAACATCGGGGAATGAGCAGCTACTATATTTAATTTATTGCGACTGCACCAAAGTGCACCTGCTCTGCGATACGATTCTGGGAAATTGGTCTTGGCTAGCTACTGTGGATTGATCCGGTTCATAGTACATAAAAAATAATCATGTTAATTCTAGCAAACTGTGAGTTCATAGTTCAATTGTTTCTACAAGAATCATAAAAATTAATTTTATCAAAACAATGCTGTCAAAATTCTGTTGTTGTAACAGATATTTGTAACTGACCTAATCTTATACATATGTACATACATGATAATCAGCACTACCGTAACTTGTCGCGAACAAGCTGAATTTGAAATGAAATGCCTTTGGATTATAATGTAAGGATGAAACAGAAGCTGATATTGACAGTTCCTACTTTTGCATATGTACTTTTGCCATTGTGAATGCCACATTCGTGTGGCATCAAAGGTCATGTCACTGTTTTAGTACACACTATGTACGCAAAGGACGTCAACGTCCTATCATAACTGTGTGATGACATAGTAAAGATAACTGATAATAATAATAATTGTTGGTTTTAAGGGTTTGTACTTTTCATAATGCATTACATTCAAAATAATTCCATTAAAAACAGTGACTAACTACTAGTGATGTTAAATGACATGTTCGAAAGCCTACGCAAGACGGTTTTAGCAAAAGAGTTTCTCTTTATTTCACACTTGTACTTGTACTGCGCTACTTTATAGCGACGTTCTGCATTAAACGGAACAAAAGTTTTTATGTATGTTACAAACTACAAACGTGCATTTTTTCATAAATTCATTGTCCTCACTTTTAACTAGGTATTCTATTTTTATTCATTCACACGTTTTTCTCTCTCACGAACATTTTACGCTTTGCCTCTGTTGTTAATACTGCGTTCGAAGATCAAACTAGGATTGGTTTTAAATTAATTATGTAGCTAGTGTGACCATTCCACTCTTCCATGATATTGTTAAATGTTCAGTGTTAATGTTTACTGCAGGATTCACCTTACCTCATCTCACACGGCGGCTTTAATGCATTATCATGAGAGTTGATAACTCTATAAGAGGATTACGTATTGAATAAAACAGCAGGAAGGGAGCATTCGAAATAAGAAATGGTTCACGCAGTGCCACTTTATTATTTGCGTATTTAGGTTTTGGAACTCGATGAAAATCTCTCGCAAATTTTCTCTAGTCTCACTTTTATAATTTTTTAGTCTTCTTAAAGACTTGGTGGACGAATAATGAGATTGCTTGACACCTTCTTCATTTCAAGCTTATTTTAGTTATTTTAGCTCGGTAGTCATCTTCACTTAATGACAGCTTTGAGGTTGAGGCGCGGTTGAAAGAGAGAGGATGACATACATTAAAAATAGAAACTGAAATATCTTCGTATAATGCGGCAAGCATTCGAAAATTGTTTCGTACAACGAAATAAATAAGGGAAGGCCAAGGAACCAAGAGAGGATGGCATACATTAAAAATAGAAACTGAAATATCTTCGTATAATGCGGCAAGCATTCGAAAATTGTTTCGTACAACGAAATAAATAAGGGAAGGCCAAGGAACCACTTCAAAACACATTTGAATTATTTATCTCAAGTGGAAGTGCGTACGCGTTTTTTCACATCATTATTCAGTAGTCGTTAAAACATTTCCTTCCTGCTTTTGATCACGGTGATTTCTTTGAAGTTCAAATATATAACCATCACCAGTAATTTGTAAATATCTGACAATTATGAGAAGAGTGATTCATAAGTTAGAAGTGCAACACCATTTCAGACTGCCTTTTGGTAAAACGCAACTTCTGAAAACTGAAAACATCGTGTCACGCAGTAGATGACAATCTCACCAGTAACCCCATTTTTACATTTGTGATGTGATCATAATGTACTACATTTGTGATGTGATGATGATAAGTACATTGTTGTACATATACAGATAGGTAGTAGTAACTATATGGAAATGAATTTTTATGCAAGCAGTCAATTCGTGTTGCCTTGAATCGTTGTAAACTAGCGGAGTTTTATTGCCTAAATTCAAGTTTAACGATTCTATTTATAACAACCTTGTCCACATGCCTTCTTTGAAAGTGATGTGTCAAGCTGAGTTTCAACCAAAAGCGTAATAATAATTGTAATTACACCTCAAGAATAAGGTAAAAAACTGGACTGCACTGAAAGCCAACATAAATCGCGAGATTAGCTAAATATGAGTTTTACTTTTACTTATGCTTTTGTTTCTGTTTTTGGATCATATAAAGCAAGGCTTGGGCAATGTTGAACTCAAATCGAAATTATGTGGTTAGTTGCATTATTGGGAGGTAAATGTCTCTTATGGTTGGGGTTACTTTTTTGCAAAGGTCGCACAGTTTTAATAATGAGCAGCGTGGGAACTTTGTGTAATCAAACATGACATTCAAGAGACAAATCGATACTAAAATTATATTTATTTAACCTTCATTAAGCAAACTGAAGAAGAATGAATAAATTGGAGTTACCTTGAGTTGATAAACTAACTGGAGAATTTATGGATTTTAGAGTTATACGTTTGGGAATGTCATTATTCAAAATTCAACATTTTTGTTTGCATTTTCGGAACCGTTGCTTCATTAATAATTGCATGAGTATCTGTACAATCTGATAAATACTGGTACTAAATGTGATAAAAATCAATAATTCCCCGGAATAGATTATTTTGATAACGATTCGTTGCAACTCTTCCATAAGGTTAAGAAGAGTAATTGAAGTCAATGCATTGCCTTGATAAGTACGACTGTGAGAATTGAGAACAAAAAAGTGTTTCTGGTAAATAAAGCGTATCTTAAATGTCACAAATGAAATGTAGTTGCTCCTTATATGCAGAAGGTGAGCCAGTTTCAGTGCCTACGTGTAGCAAGATGATATCGTCGTGCGAGGATTCTTGTTCTAACTTATGACTTTGTTCACCATGTTTTAGAAACATCATTATGGTACAAAGTGATATGAATGATGAATGAACATCATTAATTGACTCTTCAAAGCAAAAGAGACAAATCTACGGGTGAATTTGAATTTCGAAGTGTCACTGCATGAGCTGACATAAAAGCGATTTGATAAACGAAGTTGTGCGAAAGTGATGTACGATGACAAAAGTTCGCACCTGTGAACCATCACATAAAATTAGACACCGAATCCTTTTATGTTTGCTCAAATATTATGAGTGGTTTATTTTTATTTTTTAAAGTTAAGCTTATACTTTTGTACATACATAAATATTCAATACAAGCTTAAAACAAACGTTTAGAGGAACCAAACGGTATATGTTGTAAAACAAGTACTCTATGTAAAAATAATTCTTTGCGAAGAAAGTTTCTATTATTTCTACGTAGAACTAATTGTTACCAAAATTAAAAAGATTGAGAAAACGTTGCAGGAGTCCTGCCAAGGAAAAGGACTGTTCTGGTTGCCTAAATAAGTTTCGAATAGGAGATTGCAGTGCGGGAGGGGGTCCAACGGGCTGATTAGGAGGGATGAAGACAGGAGGAAGCGTGGGCAGAGTTTCTTGCTGCCTGGACTGAAAGTTGTTTTGATCTTGGAAAGTGGCTTGGTCTTGCTGACCAAATTGTTGTTGCTGCTGCTGTGGTTGCTGATTGAACTGTTGAAATTGGTTAGAGTTAGAGTCGAATTGCTGCCGTTGCTGAAACTGCTGCTGAGCAGGTTGCTGTGCATTGAAGGATTGTGGCTGTTGGAAATCAGTCTGGAAAGGTTGCGGCTCGCTTGGAAGTACTTGAAGAAATTGTCGCGACTGTATCTTATCCACAGGTTTGTTCTCTTGAAAAAATGACGGCGGGGCCTCGAGTCCACTGGAAATCTGTATCCGCCTTTGTATTGGTATCGGTGGAGGTCGGAAATGCTGCTCTGTGTCAGCCACTTTCTTTGCAATGGTAACAGCTTCGTCTTTTTTTAAAGGTTCCTGCGATTGCGCTGTTGCCTGAAGTGCAACGGCGACAATGAGAAGGAACTAAACAAGAAAATCAAGATTAAAAAAATGCTTTCGTATTGATTAATATGACTTTATAGGATTCACTAGAAACACTTCTTTCAAGTATAATTTAATAAGAATAGAACTCACAAGCTGTACACTCTTCACGGTCATCTTCACGATTCAAACGGTACAACTCGGTTTGAAAAAAATATCAAATATTTGGCAGTTAGAGTGAACAACGAGTTCTTCCAGAATAAAACAGTAACTCCAAGTGGCCTTTCTAACTTTACGTAAAGCTGCTTCACATGTGCAGTGTAGCGAAGATGAAGGGCTACTGGCAGAGATTTGCGGTTCTGATGTCCATAAAATAATAAACAGCAACGACAAAGATCGTAGGGGAGAAGCCAAGTATTTGTTAGTGTGTATTTGAAGCCTTACCTTACAGGTAGGATCGCAGTTAACAGTTAAATCTTATATGTAATCACAATCAGTAAAGTCAGCGTTCCTTAGTACAACGCGAGACGTGCTAATAGTAAGTTAATTTAACGCTGTCGAAAGTCAAGCATTAGATATTTAAAAAATACGACGTGAGTTTTGGTACTTGTTTTTACAGCAGACCTCATATTCATTAAATTCGCAAAGCTCGGAATACTTCCCATACTCAAAAAT
>VYYJ01003824.1:0-15237 GCA_021029165.1 Cyphoderus albinus
GGTATTACCGTACGTAACGTGCGCAGATTATATAAATAAATAAATAAGTACCTAAGCTGAGCTGAAGCTCCAGACATGAATGAGAATTTGAAAAAAATATTTTTTACATCCGGACGCTTTTTTCATCACTTTGAAGTTTTTGAGTGTCTGAAATGAAATGAATGAGATGAGAAAGCAGATGTGATGTTATATGTACATATCTCTAAATTGTAGCTACATATTTAACATAAGTAAAAAAGATTTGTGGCTGAGCTGGATTTATTTTATTTCAATTTATTTTCCAAAATGGTTACATTTATGACCTCATCTGAGGAAGCCGAAAAGCCTTTATTCGAAGAAACGAAAAAAAAACGTAACTGACGGATGGAGCTCTCTGATCTCATTCCGAATGTTTCATTCCGTGATGAAAAAAATGGAAAAAATTACATTTCCGCGTTTGCCTCACATTTTTTATTAAATATTTATCGATAAACACGCACACACACAAACAGAGAGCGAGTGAAGAGAAGAGTGATATGATATCAGTGTTGATTGATGGATTTATGTGTTAAATGTGGCTGCTAATGTTCATTCATAATCTTGTGTTATGGTGAATCGATTATTTTTGGTGTGAGATGAAGAAATGAAATGAACACACCACTAAATGTCAGACATGGCATAAAAAGATGAAAATGAAGATGTAGATTAAAAAACGAATGTATCGGATGACGCAATAGTTAAGTTACAAAGACTCTTTTTCGCTTTCATGGTACGTTTGTGTGTAGTTAAGCTGTCAGTCGGCTGTCGTTTTTCCTCCCACTCCTGTCAACATCGTCATCGTCATCATCATCATAAACATCAAAATCATCTCATCTCGTGTCTCGGTTAATGTGCTAATAATAATTTAATACTCATAATAATTTTCTTCAGTGTAACCTCACACACAAAAATGAATGTGATTTACAGACACAATAAAAACCGTTTATAAAAGTGTTACCAAACTTTCACAATTATTTTCTTTCATGTCAACTCAAATTTAGTAGTAATGTGCCTTGCCACAAGTCAAGTCATATTCATCATGATGGGTGATGTGATGTTGATGTTTGGTGGTAGAAATTGTGTAAACAAGCGGAATCTTGACTTTCTCTGCATTAAAAATTTCCTTTTTTCTTTCATTTTATTTAGATAAGACGTCTAGAAAAAAATTATGTAAGGCAAAAACGCAACATTTTATCTTTATATTAGAAGATTTTCTGTTTCTGCTTCTGTTATTGTTACTGTTATTTCTCTGTGGCTCATCTCATCGAAATTGTAGAGAATCTTTTTTTCTGTTGGAAAAGTAAAGATTTTTGGCAGGTCAAGCCCTCCGGAATGTCATGTTGATTTTCTGTTTTCATTTCTCGTTTCGTTTCATGAATTCCACGTTCAGCCCTTGTGTGTGTGTAGCATGCTTATTAATGCGGAGGAAAATGAGTGCGAAAATTTGTGGTACAAGACGGTACATGAATATTTATAAATTGCTACAGTTTTTTCAAGTTTTGTATGTGCGTATGTGTCCAGAATACGAAACGACCAAGTCCTGGAGGTAGAGTGGAGCGGAGGTTTTTTGGCTGTGGAGGTGATATGCAATGAATTCCATGTTTAGGTATTTTTAAGATGAGATACATTTTCAAATAAATTCTGACACTTCCAAAAAAGAAAATTCAATTTTGGCAGTGTAATCTGCAATAAAAGTGGAGGTGGATTTAAGGAAGGATCGAGAGTGGAATTTGAATTCGACTTCAAAAAAGCATTTCTGGCAACTGTCTAAGTTCATTAAACTAAGCAATTTAAGTAATTGTAATTAGGCAATACAATAAGTTGAACTCGAGGGCGCTCAATCTCTTTATCTTGAAATAACTTTTCACTTTACTTGAAACTTGAACGGAGTCAAGTGATAAAACAAACAAGTTGGAGTTTTCGAGGCAAAAGTTAAATAGAGAGACTGAACAAATCAGCCGAATCAAACGAATTTGTTTGTAACGCAGCTTTACTTTAACTGTTAACTCTATCACTGCGCACAAAATAAAAAATCAAGCCAAACATAAACAGAGTTTTCCTTCTTTTATTTAAAAGTGCCAAAAATGCTTTTATCGAGAAGATGAAAGAAGGGAAATAAAAAAGTTTTGCTGTGGCTGTAACTGTGACTGTGAATAAACAAAAATGAGCCAAGTAAAGTCAAGTAAAAGAGTAAAACAAAATGAAGCGTTTTTTCCTTCCTGATTTCTGATTTCACCCATGCAGAGATACAGAAACAGGAGAAAAAAAGGAAACCCGAGATGGACATATGAAGCAACAAAAATGGTGTCCTTCTGTCCTTTCCAGTGGAAGGAGGCAATGGACGATTGTTTAATGTGCTTATCATGTATCGTGAAAGTAGGTTAAAAGAAAAATGTTGTGTTTATTTATCTTCATCAGGAAAAAGACTTTTGTCCATCGCAGTCAGAATCAGAATTATAAGCATTACCTCTGTCACTGTCAGCATCATCAATCATTGCCACTGCTTTGGCTTATCCTAACTCTTAAAACATTTTCACGCTGCGTCTGTCTCGCGAAAATGTGGGCATTTGCGTTTTCAGAGTTTGAACAGCAACATCCACTCAATAATCCAGCTAGTCAGGGGTCATTGACAATCATTACATTTACATTACATTATTATCACACTGTATCACATTAAGACACGTTTTTTAGAAAATACCAATTTGAATGTTATTTTTCATTTTTTCACATAATATGCATCTCATGAAGATAATTTATTCATTTTTTATTACATTACAGAAAGGCAGAACACCCAACCCACTTGAAAGAAATCCGAAAGGAAGAAATTCGTGATGATGAGTTTCGAGGCGAGAAGAAATTAACATCGGATTTACAACAATTTTTTAGTCTTGAAAACTTTTTTCTCTTTATTTTATTACAAAGTTGAGAATTGAAAATCTGTCAGGAGATTCAGAATGCTGAGAAAGACGAAAGAGGAAGCAGGCGAGGATTCAGCAGCATTACCAACACCAAGAAAAACAACTTCAAAGAATCTGTTGACTCGTCAGACTTTGAGAAGTCTTCAAAAAATCAACACAGGAGGAGGAACAAGCGGCATCCGTTAGTTAGTTTAAGAAAGAAGAAGAAACGTGACTTTCGGCCATTGTCATTTTCTGAGACTTGACCATGTCTAAAATGGAAGTTTTCATTTTTGTCACACTCGCAGCTTTTACCTTACAATAATGAGGATGTTGGGGAACTACTATTGCTGCGACCGGCAGCGACTTCATCATCATCAAGCTCATGAGCGTTTTCATCGTTTTCTCGAACAAGAGTGGAACAAGATGACAAATGGCTTCGTTTAAGATTTTTCGTCTCGCATTTTTTACTTATTACGAACAAAGAGAAAAAAACTGACAAATGATGAGAATGAGAATGTGCGTGTGTTTTCTGACTAGTGAGAGAGAAAAAAAGAAACTTCTCCTTAGTGTGAATTAACATCGTTATTACCTAGTAAAAGACCGTTTTATTTACTTGATTGTTCAACAGTGAACATACAAAGCGTAAAAAAGAAGTTTGAAAAAGTTGGTGGTGGCCAATATTTGTTATATCATATAATCATTGAATGAATCCTTTGATGATAAAATAAATTTTATATCAATGGGCTTATCCTCAATGTTGCAACAGCAGACGCAGAAGAAGTACAGTAGTAATAGTACCGGAAGTGGAGGTGGAGGTGGTGGTAGTGCTAGAGGTGGTGGAGGTGGAAGTGGCAATTTTCGTAGGAGTGGAGCGAGCGTAGGCTCAAGTGCGACGGTGAAAATGAAAGTGACAGTGTGCTTCGGCAATGTGAGGGTCATAGTGCCCTGTTCGAATCCGGAAATGCTGGTCCGCGACCTGATTCATCAGGCGAGCCTCAGATACAAAAAGGCGACGGGAAAGGTGAGCAAAAACATTTTTTCTCGTAATTTACATAAAATAGGTTATTACTGTTGGGTATGTCGGTAGATTTATAGTTTAAGTTACAAAGAAAAGTGGCCTTTTTTACAACTCGGGTCAAATGATCATGTGATAGTATTGTATTACAAAGAGTCACCGAGTCATTCATTCATGAGTCTTCCTCGGTGATTTCAAAGAAATGAACGAAATCATAGCTTTGAGAGTTTCATGAGCCGAGTCAAAAGTTTCATGATTTTTGCGTTCGGCTTGATTTGATTGGAGTTAGTTTTATAGCCTTTTCTGACGTTTAAGACCCATCGCTTGTCACTTGAGACTTTACACTCGTTCGTTCAGGTTCATCAGGTCTCCCAAAGAATTTTTTAATGCGATTGATTTGTACCGTGTGATTGTAAATCAAAGCGTTTACGAGAGTGATTGAATAGAATGGAATAAATATGTTGAAATTGAAGTCCCTGTAAATGTCAACAATTTCTAAAGATGGTATGGTGCCACCTTTCCACTGCTTTCATGGCGCTGGGAGGAACTCAGCTTAATTAAAAAATTAAAAAATGGCACGAAGAAAAATTAACCCTTTTAGAAATTGTTTTTGAAAACAAAAGAAAACCTTCATTTCATGAATGGTGGTTCCTCATGATTAAGATTTAAGTATTTTTTTAAGAAAGTTTTTTTTTCGTGAACGCACACGAACACACTGACTTACTTGCCTGACGAAACAAAATTGCGAATTATTTTTACGTGTGTGCGTGTGTGTAATTAACGTCTCGCAAAATGAAAAGCCAATTTTAAGTCTTTATTTGGATGGTGATGGTACAACAGGGAAAATTAGAAATTACTTGAATTGAATAGAGAAAAAAAAAGATTTTCTCTTAATGCGAATAAATGTGACCACACGGACTGAAACAAAATAATTTCAGCCCGTGACTCATCAATTTCTCTAAATCACCTCGCTCTCTGATGCTTCATTCATCATTATCATCATTTTCTTTCACTCACCTCATGAAATGAAACGGAAGTGATTGTATCTTTTATCGTTAGTTTCATATTGATTGCCGATGCTGATGTTCCATTGCATTCATTGTGCCAAAATCTTGTGTCGTATCATTAAGGTTTCAAATACCTGTGGCCAATCTAATTGATAAGCTCACTCGCTCAGTCAAGTCATTTGGTCACTGATTTGGTGCTCTTAGGTGTTCATTTGCACCACTGACACAGAGAAAAGTCGCTTTTTATCTGAGGGGCGCTCTCAAAACCAATAATGATTATGATGATACTTGATGTTTTATCATAAAATGGTACAGTTACACACATACATATTGTAACTTTCAGTAGAGTTTAGCGGTGGCGGTGGCTATGACGTAGGTATATTGTAAGATGAGTTCGAGATATTCATGGTGGTCGTGGTTGGTCTGGTCATTGTATGCAGATAGACAGTAGAAAGTCGTGGAGTAGTGGAGTGGAGGCATGGGGGTAAAATGTAACAGAACATGAGAAATTGGGATGTTCCACATTCAGGAAATTACCGTGTGGCCATTTAACAAATACCAACTGCAATACTATCGCACCGCATTTACTTACAATGTACTCTGTGCTCTTTGTACTTTTGTAAAAATTTTACATTCAAAGTCTGAAAAAATGGTTTATCAAGTTGCATTCGTCGTTTAAGGATTAAACTATGGAGCTTTCGTCATTTTTCATTCATTCAAGTCAAGACAATGTAAATGTAAGATTTTCAGTTTTTTTTAAAGAAAAGTTTTAACGGCAGACGAGACGATGAAAAAATGAGAGAAATGAACAAGCGCGAGCACGTACCAAACGCACACATTAACAACAACAACGGCATTGTTTTAAAAAGACATTTAAAAGTTAAATCGACTTAAAAATGGCAAGTGTGCATAATTCCTTGCTTACAGAAAGAGTAAAAGGCTTAATTAGCATTAGCATTTAGTAAATGTAAGGAGAAACAAGAGGAAATGCAGGCAGGCACAAGCACAGTGAAACAAGAATCAATCACAATCACACACACGATGCAATCTAAACAAGACGCAGCTTCGCTTCAACTTCAGCATCACGACATTTTTTTCAAGACAGCTTTACATACATTACAGAGTCATTTCATTATGTACTTAACCTACCTTAAAACAATTAAATTAATTCTCTTTAGAATTTTCTTCCGAACTAGCATAAAAATCATGTTTTTTATAATGAGATCATGATGATGTTGACGATTACGATTAATTGTAAGGTAAGATGAGATGGATTCTTGGCATACTGTAATAAATGTGTATTGATTAAAAACTAAAATGGTGCATTGCAGCAAAATAAAGCTTTTACATCATAAATCATGATCATGGCTTTTTTATTATTAAAAGACACTGCTGAATCAGTTCATTCTTCAGAGCAAATGAGGAAAAGTCAGTTAAACGCACTTTATAGGATTCTTTCAGAAAGAAACTGAACCAGATTCTCTGTTCGTGCTTGTTCGTTCGTCGGTTTAGTAAATGATAAATCATAGATGACGAGCGGACGATTGATCTGCTCTGCTTCCTTTTTAATGCTCTATTGTGTTCTTTATATAATGTTTAATAATTATTATAACTATAATTAACATTGCACTGATTTTTACATTGATTGAAACCGGTGGTGATGGTACTGGTGGACGGTGGTGTCCTTATTCGAGATAAGCGGATAATTTCATTTCTCTACATGATTCTTGATTTGTTCCCGTTTTCCTTTGGTCACAACTTTTGTTTGTTGTTGTTACATGTACATACCTGATAATATTTAATTGCTGCAGTTGTAAGGTGATGATTTTCAATATTGCAATAATAGGATAATTAGGCTAGACTGTGTGTATTATAACTATAATTATAATTGACAGAGACACACATTGTTGATAGGTACCTTATTTCAATGTTTGAAGTTGTAACGTAACGATCAACGATCGCTAAGATTGATAAGATTTGATGATGCATGCTGCAGGACATGTTCGATTTTTTATATTAAAATATAACATTTCATTTGTGTGTGTGTGAAGTGATGAGATGTGATGATTTATTGAGAGCAGAGCAGCTCGAGTTGGTAATTTGCAATTTGACGAGGAAATCGAAAAATTTTCTTGTCTCCTTCTCATGTCATGCTGAGAGATGAATCGGTTTTTTTTTCTTCGCTTGTTCATGATTCACGTTTTATGTTTTAATAAACAAATTTTTTGAGTATTGAATTGAAACAAGATTTTTTTCGGCTGGATGTTATAAACTTATACACACGACAATTTTACAGTTTACTTGTCTAATGTGACATGGAAGCTCTCATTAGGGTTGAAAAAGTTAAATGTTACTGTATATAGTAGTAGGCAACATTAATTATTGCATTACACACACGCGCCACAGTTATACATGATTATCTGAATTTGCCCCTTCGTGCGTGCATTACGAAATTGAAATGATGATCATAACGATCATGAAGATTATAATAATCATCATTAATAATATAGGTTAGTTAGTACATTATTTAGTGTTCAAATCATAGACTTTTAAATATTTGTCATTTGTTTTGTCATTTTGAGGTGATGCTTGTTTTATGCACGTGTAGTTCCTCATAATTAAAATTTAACCAAAAGAAATCAGGCTGACCAACCAGCTCTTATACATTTTTTCTGGCAAAAAAGGAAATGTGAGTAAAGTGAATAATTCGAAGCTAAAAGATTTCATTTAACTAAATAACTAACTGGTTATTACAAACTCAAATTACCAAACGGTCAGTGGTCTGCTTGCTTCTTGTAGTCAGAGACTTAAAAATCGGTTAAGAAACTAAAAAATATGCTCACAATTTTATTGTTTTCGCACAATTAGTTTTTGCACAAGGAGTGTTTCCGCGTTGATGATAATAATGGATAATTATATTAAATGATTTTGGTGACTTGGTTTTATTCAATATTAAAGTACCTTTAATACATCTACGTTATGACATGATTTCATTCGTTTTTGGCTTCATTGGTGTCGAATAGCGAATTAAATGAAGCTGAAGCTGAAACTGCGACTTTGGGCAAGCCAAAATATCGAGTGGAAGATCAATAGCGTGCCGACAGAGAAATGGGGCGTTATTGAAGTTTGAAGTTTTGAACACATTATTCTATTTTATTACAATCAGAAATTCGATATAGCACATAGAGAGACAGACGCATCATCCTCTTCATCACATCATCACAACTCACTCACAACAACAACCGTAAACTTTTTTTCTCGCCTTTTTTGTTTAGTCTTCTAAACAAGAATTCCGTTTCTGCGTTAACGAACCAAATAAATGAAATCGGAGAACTTTTTCGTCTCTCATGTTCATATAAAGTGGGGCATCGTGCTGAATCAGCGACATCATAACAATAACAAAAAATATTCAGCAGACTTTCAGACGTTCACAGAATCTCAAGTCGCTCTCAACAAGCAAACAAAGCCAAACAAAGCATAATGTACACACATACGTATACAGAGACTGCTGAGTCAGGTTTCATTTTGTATTATATTTTCAAATCAAAATCACTTCTTCCATTTCATCATCGTCACATGTGAATTTTCATAAGATACAATAACTAACTTAAGTTAACTGAAGGTAGGCCGGCACGTCTGCCACCACAACAGCCATAAGCGAGTTAAATAAACTTAGGTCCTTGGTATATTAAAATTAGGTGAATTCTCAACAATCCAACAAGACGAGAAACACTCATGTCATCATAGTGTACCAGGAAGCCAATAAGCAAACACTTAGCAATAATTAGACATTTTGCTGCGTAGATGCGTGTCACATAACATAACCCAAGATGTAATTTTAGCATGTTCGACACATTCGTTTCGACAGTAAAAATTCTCTGACTAGAAGAAAAGACATTAAAAAGAAATTTGAATCTCTGCTACTAAAATATTTACAATTTGCTGATATTTACTTCTGATAAGAAAGATTGTGTCTGTCTCTCCCCTCTGTAATATTTTTATAGCCATTTTTTTATTTACTTTACTTTATTATGACGGCTACAGTTACGGCTAAACATTTTCAATTCAATTTCAGCACGTTTTCCTCTGGCTTCTGAAAGAAAAACGTTTGACTGACGATGCATAAGTGACAATAATAACTAGGATGTGGTACCTTTGTACATTTATACATTTTTAAGGTACTTAAATAAAATAAAGTCTCTTTTATTGACTTGCAATTCTTTTTGCAGCAATCGAAAGATAAAGACTTTAAAGAACTGACTACAAACAGAAATCTCCTTAAGAATGATAATAATGATGTAGTAGTATGTAAGTAAGTTGCTTGTTAGAAGCGGCAGATGTTTCTCCTTACTTTACTTGTTTTTCACCACTTCATTCGCCTGCTGTTAATTTTTGCACTCTTTTGTTCAGTAAAGTGTTCAAGGAGAATGACAATTATCGAGATTAAGAGAATTTTGTGGCGATCATCATCATCGTCATGAATCATCATGATGTTGATGTTGATCTGAGGATCATTCATCTTTCGGGTTGCGTTCTGTGAAGAGCACGTAGACAATTTGCATGAAAATTATTTTTTTCGGTGATGGTGGTGGGTGCATCTGGCTCGGGCTCAGGTTTTGTACATACGTGACTCTGTGGTTTCATTTTGTTGCTGACGCGTTTTGTTCTCTTGGGTTTGGAATCCTGGACTGGATTTTTACATTGAGCTGCAAAGAAAATCCTTCATAAAAAAAGATTTAGAGAAAAGTTGTTTGACATTACTTTGTAAAAAGTCGTTTCAAAAATCCAGCACGCCCAGAAAGTGACCACATTTCAGAATCGGAGTGACATCCAACCAAAGTCATGTAAAGTGGTTGACTGACTGGTCATTCAGTTTGAAGTGTTCAGTCAGACCAGTCAAGCTCCAATTCAATCCAGAAAGCTTTTTATCTCGTGGAAAATAACAACTGATTTGGAATAATCAATGTCAATATTCAATATCGAGGACATTTTTTTATTTATCAATTCCGTGCTTTTATGAAAACTGCCTTATCGAGAGCAGTTAATTTTTTGGATTCCTCCCCAAATATCATCTCACTCATATTCATCTCACTCAAATATCGATTGAGCACAGTTATTTTAGTGAAACTCATTAAACTCGTAAATTACATTTTTAGTAGTAAGCATTCAAAAAATGTGTGCCATTTGCCAGTGAAGTTTTAGTCTAATTTAGAAGTGTTCTAATTCTCATTACTCTGATTTTAATCCCCTCTGGGAAAAATGAAATTCTCTCAATTCACAAATTACTTCTCTAACTCCGCCTCTGAGCATTTGATGGCAGCTGCAAGCAGTTAGTTACAACAATACTCAAACTTGTGCAATTCTCAAAGTAGAGCATTTCTGTCATTTTCATCGCGAATCTCCAGTTTGAAGAATCCCATCGCATCACAATTTTCTTTAAATAACATTATATACCAACAGCCAACGGCAGTTTGTTTTTTCTATGATATAAAAATGAAATGAAATCGTGGAATAAAGTGCCGCTCCTCCTCTCACACTTTGACTGTTGACACTCGAGATCTCGAAAAAGTAGAAAACGGAAAGGATTAATAACGGCGAATTGGCGCTTGTGAACTCATCCATGGTCCACTAAGCAAGCAAGCAGAAGCCAAGTGAAGCCGAAGCCCAAAGATGGTCTTGGGGAAAGATAAAAAGGAAGTGGGAAGGTGAAAGTTTTCTCCAGGACAGGAGAAAAAGTGAAATGAAAATGTTGGCCGTTAGGTTTTCCCAGGAAATTGTGTACTTAGCGTGAAAATGCGGAATGAAAGTTTTCGTATTTCCATCTTATATTTATTAAGGAAAAAAGCTGAGATTGAAGTAGTTGGAGAGAAACGGTGAAAGTTATGAATGGATGTATTGTTAAGTTTCACGAACGGGGTTTGCTTTAGCTCTCATCTCATCACATCTCATCTTTTTTTGTCACTCACAGGAGAAAAAAAGAAGAAAAAGTGAGTGAGTGGGTGAGTGAAAGTAGGTTTGCAAACCGTGTGAATTAAACATGTCACAAGTGAGAGAAAGTGGAAGTGGGGCGTTTGGTGCAGATGAGGTGGTAGTAGTTCCCGGTGTTGATGCTGATGATGATGACACACCTCTCCAGCGCTTCACAATGATTGATGACTTCCCTGACCTGATTAAGGATTCAACTTCTTGTGCGAACGACTTCGGGGCTGTTTCTAATTTCAAAGGGAAGGCGAAGCCGAGAAAGTTTTTGAGTCGAGGCTTAAGTCGAATTTTCAGAAGAGCGACAGGCTCCGTTGGCTTTTACGATGTTTGTAATGTTAATTCGAACACGAGCGGCAGTGGGAAACTGGGGAAAAGTTACTCGGAGAGTAATTTGAGTGAAATTTCACTATTGAGAATGAGCACATCAATCTCGAGTGAAAGCAGCAGTATCGGATATAGAAATGGAAATAGAAATGAGGTGAAATTCGCGAGGAAAGTGAGAGCGCGGAGTATGTACTGTAATAATAGTAATAGCCCGACAATCACAACTACGACGCAATTTTCTCAAGTGCCACTTGTGACGCATAAAGATGGCGACATCATTTGCATGCCGAAAAATTCAAATTCACCAATGAACAAGGTAATCCAACGAAATGAGAATGTTGTAAGTAACGTTCCTTCCTCTAATGTAATGCAATTTCCTTGTACTGAGTGAAAGTTTTCTCTGCATACTTTCACTTCAACTTTCTGCCATTTCTTTTCCATCGATTTTATTGTAGTTTAGCTCCAGGCTAAAATAGATGTGACGGAAGTGATAAATTAAACAATGACAAGATAACCTTTCCTGTCTACTCGAACACCACGGAATTTTTGCATGATTTACGTTATGTTACATACTACCACATTTTGCAAGCCACCAAAAATTTTGCAACGTTAGAGATCCGTTTCCTGTATATATTTATATTTGTGGTTGGTGCCCAATGTTTTTCCGTCTTTCATTCTTCCAGAAGGAATTTTGTTTGCACAACACAATTCATGGCTCAGGCTGACAAGCTAAAGCAGATAAATTGTCTTAAGGGGAAATTGGGTTGTCCTCTATAAAAGCTTATAAGGGCTCACTTGGAAGTTTGTTTATAGAAGAATATGTTCTTACATAGTAGGAATTTCATAATAAAACAAACTGTGAAAGCCGGGCAGCTTTAGAGGATCGAACTCGCTTGTATTTTATTGTGAAGTAATTGGTTGCAGTTACAAGTTGCAGCATGGTTCTGGATCTTGTAACTTGTAACTTACTGGGAGTGGTTGCGGTTACATCGTTATCATTCTTCTGACTGATAATTGGAAAGAAAATGCTCGAAAACAATGGAATCTGTATCTCCATCTCCACTCGCAAAGTGAAAATCAAGCTGCTATCAAGCATATCACGAATGAAGCTGAACCCAATTTTTGGAAGATTCTCACATTCACATGTTTTACTGAGTTTGAGCAATTTCATGTGGTACATAGTTATTTATTTATTTATTGCACTGCGATAAACCTGTCGTACATAATTAATCGCTTGGTGGTTTTACTTTCTGCATGACTCATTACTCACAGGTTTTATTGCCCCTGCAAAGAAATTCTGTAATGTGATGATGATGATAACCATTAAATACTATATTGATATTACATTACTAAACACGGTTTCTCTTTGCCTTATTACTTTCAAGTGAGCCGCTTCACTGTAATAAAAAACGTGGTCTGTGTCTCATCTCTCTGTAAAAATTATGACGGGACCTTTGTAAAGTAAAAAGTGAAGCGCAAGCGAAGTCAGTCGGTTTCGTTTCTATCAAAATCATAGACAATTTTTATGGCTCAAAATAATTAGCATCTGAGGTACTTATCTGCTAATACTACTATAGACAGGATGAATTCGATAGTTTGAATAAATTAGAGAAAAATCAAAATACAGCTTGTCTGTCGCCATCAATTTCCTTTTCAACTACTATATACAAAGTAGTGTGCTAGTATTGCATTGTAATGCTTAATGCTGTATGTTATGTACTGATTTTCAAAATTAATGACTGGGCTGCGGCTGCAAACGAAACAAGAAAACATCTAATGATTTCCATTTCCTCTCATTATAATATCGATTTACTGACTAAAGCGCAGCAATCGTAATACATAAAGTTCACAAACAACGCCTTGTTCCATTCTATTTTATTCTACGTTCTCATCTCTGTGATTGCGATTGTCACAAGAAGACTCGGTTACAAGAGTTGCAATAAATTACAGGACTATGCTTACGTTATAACATTACACTACTTTTAGAGAATGATTCAAATGATTGCCTTATTCGGTCAAATTACGTACATACACACATACATAAACCTACGTACTTTACAACAACAAAACTGCCCCGTAATTTTCTAAAAAAAATACAGCTACTAACTACTATTAATCATCATTGGACAAAACAGGAGCTCAGACTCAAGCTCTGAAGTGATTTCTGCTCTGAAATTGAGATGTGGGTGTAAATGAAAAAGCAAAATATTTTTTGTTATTGTATGTAAATACATACGTAGGTGTGATAGTGCTAAACATGATCCATGAATCATGAACTAATATGATCATGGTCCAATGTTTGTAACTCAAAGTCAAAGCAATCCAAGAATAGAATTTTTATTTTGCAATTTCAAACGAAATTTCATTGAAATGGCTGAATGGGTATTTTGTTTACTTACAGCTAAATATTACAAAATACAATACAGCACAATAGCGTTGATCATTGTATTGAATGATTCCTGGGAAGAACAATAATAACATAACAGAACGAATAACGATGCAGATAATGCATCATTTCATTGTATTGCATTGTAGTAGTGCTGTATTATAGCGTCATGTCGTGACGTGACGTGACCAGAAGATTGAGTGTCGAGTGTGACCAGACCAGACCAGCAGAGTAACTTCAGAAAGTAACTTGCAAAAATATTAAATGTAAAGCGTGTAATACCCAAGTATTATAGGTACCTATGTAGTTTAGGTGTATAGGTATTTAGTTTTTATCCAGATTTTCTCAGCTAATCCACATCCACCTGTGCGTTACATTGAAATCGAAAAGCGAAGTTCAGTTCAAGTGAAGTGAAGAAAATGAACATTATGATTACATTATAACATATAACATTACCTTACGACACGATGGTCATTAACTTAACCTTAGAAGAATAAAGTATATGTTTTAGTTGGATGGAGAACTTGAAAAGGTAAAGGTTTGCTCCTGCTCCATACAACACAGAGTCAGTGTTAAATTCAATTTATTAAATCTCCTTACTTTACCTTTTCCTTGACTTGGCTTTGGCTGGCTTTTTTTTTCGTCTTGTTATGTTTTGTGAGGCATGTTATTTAACAGTGTAAAACGTTATCTTGTCAGTCTCTTCGCTTCCCTTTAAAAAATATGACTTTTGCCAAGGATTTTTTTCTGAAAAGAAAAGTATTCAGAGCGAATTGAGAAGGAAAGGAGAAGTTTTATAATTTCGCAGCAGAAATTTTCTGAAGCTGAAAGAAACAAGTTAAAAGTCAAGTCGACTGGCAAAATTAAGTTTTCATTGTCAGTTTATTTTTGACAAGTTGATGTGACCGTGATGCTTAAATTTAGTTGTTCCAAAGCCCAACAACATTTACCTAATACTTAAAAACTAAAATTACATAAGATAGATATTCATAATATAAAAATGTGAACGGCCGATGAAATATTTTTGATTGGTTCATTCTGAGAATTTAAAGGGGTTAATTATTGTGTCACAGAAATAAAGAAAAAGTTTATTGAGCAGAGGAGTGATTGAGTAATTAAACTTTAAAATTGTGATTGAAATGGATCGCCACGAAAAAGTTCAGGTTCGGGTTCAGGTGAGTGAGATCGATTCAATTTCATACACTTTATATTTTCAGCTAGAGGCAGACATCTTTGTTATATTTTTGTGTTTGCAAATCGAATTGTGCAATGAAAATTAAATGGAGTAATCAAAATCAACCTTCAAAATTAATTTTTAGCACGAACTAAATTAAGTTATTTTGATACAACTCATCTATCTTGTTCAATCATAAATCCACGAAAAATAAAACCAAAACGGCACGACAGTTCCTTATTATGGAGCTTGCAAAAGTTTAATTTCACTGGATTTAATTTGCATTGCATTGGTCAAACGAACTAACCAACCAAATCGACTATTTTATTACATACGTACAAGACTGGTTTACTGGTTTTTCTTATCGTGGGAATTTTCAGACCAATGATAGTTAGATAAACTGTCTTGGATAATTTCTCGTTCATGCGCAG
>VYYJ01003825.1:0-15235 GCA_021029165.1 Cyphoderus albinus
ACTCTACTGACTGAGGCTCAAACTTGGAAAAGCTGGCTACAGGAAGACTGGCACTTTCAACCCGGATCGAGGTCCCCTCATCAATCATCAAGTTTCGCATCATCTATAAAATTTAATTTTTGATTTAATTTAAGTAAAATTCAGTTTTAAAGTCTAAATCCTCTAAATTCGGTGAGTGTTTGTCTATACCCAGTAAGGAATATACATTTTTCCTTCGTCTGCCACGAACTCCAGAACTCCACAGTGTGTGTAGCGATTGTCTGGAACATTAGTGAGCTTAAAGAGCATTGGGTAGACAACGTTGAGGCGGGTTAAATGCTCCAGGGCTGACGGTGGTAGAAAAACTGTTGAAAAAATGTACAAATTAGTCATTTTTAAGCAGTCTGTTATAACTCAATGAAATTGAGTCAATTTACTACTATATTTACACTCAAACTTGATTTTAAGTAGGTTGTTACAAAGAAAGCTTACTTTTCCCCCCATTTTCCACTTCCTGGCGGTCGTGTCCAGGGAACATGGAGATAGAGTAGCATCGATATGTAACAACAAAAGGCCGAGGGATGTCATGAAACAAACCGTGGAATCCACCAACTCCGAACTGAAACAGAGAAACCATTGAAAATGTTAATTTGTCATTTAATTAATTAAATTTCAGAATTTGTTCCGAAATATAGTCTTCTTACCATTTCCACAGTTGATGATGATTCGGTTCGAGTCAGTAAAATTGAAGATGACCACCAACAGATTGTTGTAAAATCTTAACTCAATCCAGGTCACTTAAACTGACTCACTTGGAGATTACGAATCTCTTTAAGTTAAATGTCTTTTATCCAGAACTCGGGAACAATTTCCCCTCCGATTTGCAAATAATCAGTCAATAGACTATTAAAAATTAATAGTGACGAGTTAACAAACGCAAGAATTGCGAAATGAAACTAAACAGCATGATCAAGATCAAGGTCAGGACTTTTGACTCAGAAGTTTTCACGTAAACTTTAACTATTCAAAAAAGAAGTAAAAATTAACTAGTTAAATGAAAATTGAGTATATAGTGTTCGTTAAAATAAATAAATTGTTCATTTAAGATTTCTTGGTGACGAATAGACGTTTTTGTTTAGAGAAATGAGAAAAGTGGAGTAAATTGAGAGTAAGCCAATTAGGTGAAATGAAATATTCCGAATTGCTGATGTGATGTGGAAGTCTGCAATTAAAATTAATGACGATTAATTAAATTAACTCCACAACGAATGTCAATATTTTGGTGTATAAAAAGGGCGAATTTTCCTTTGTGTTGGTTTGCTTTTGTGTATTTACGATGATGACTAGAGGAAAACAAAACATTTTGAAGTTATTTCCCGCTATTTTGACTGCCTTCTCTGAACCCAACTTTGCACAATGCAATGCTTTCCCTTACTTACGCCAATAAATGCATTGTGAAAATACTGGATGAGAAGGCATGGGCATTGTGAGACTGAAACTCACGTGTCACTCCACTTCCACTCCACATGCGATTTCCCTGCCCTGGATTTTGCTTGAGGAACTGCGCGAACGGCGAACATCCATTTCATCAGCTCTCGGCTCTTCTCCAGAAAAACTCAAAGTTCAAGAAATTGCAAAGTTAAAATATTAATTTGCAAAAAAACTGAGAGTCGAAAGTTTCATTAGTAGAAAATGAATGAATAGTTCATTGTCATTGTGACTAAATTACGTACAAACTCTACCTAAAAATTAGTCTAATCATCTGCAATTGTTTTGAATATATTTTACGGATCTTAGGAGTTTCTAAATTAATTAGTCAGCAAATTACAAATTAAGTTAGGTTTTAATTCCTACATAGTTCACAATGGCAAATCGATCGGCAACTTGTCGAAATCTTTGCCTCTCGCTTCTAAGGCAAAGCACGCCGTCTAGAATTCTGAGTCATGTAAATAACGCTAATTATTTAGTACCCAAAAGAAATCTAGTAGGTTATTTAGTTTCAATTCGTCATCACAGTGGCACTGGTCAGTCCCGAAAGCTATTATATACCTCATCAAAAAGTGTTAACGCCGGTAAGGCTATGATTATGATTTAAACAATAATTAATTGATTACCATTGCTTTTATTGGTGATACTGTTACTAATTACGTACTAATTTTGGTTTCCATTTTGCAGACAGCTTAAACTTTTCTAATAGCTCGAACCTGCTAAGTAACAAAGTGAATACTCTTTTTACTTCGACCTTGTCGTCGACGTCTTCGGCATCCTCAAGACGTTTTCACCGGTCATCGAGAGGGGATCAACGGAAAGATTACTACGAGATTCTTGGGGTGGCCAAGAATGCGTCTTCGAAAGACGTCAAGAAGGCTTATTATCAACTCGCCAAGAAGTACCACCCTGATACAAATAAAGGCGTTCCTGATGCTCAGAAGAAATTCCAGGAAGTTTCGGAAGCTTACGAGGTATGTTTAAAATGAATGCTAGATTTCGCCTTGTATTGCAGTTAAGGGATAATTAAACGTTTTAATTGAGTTTGCGTTTGTGTGCGTTACAGGTGCTAAGCGATGATACCAAGAGACGGGAATACGACACATGGGGACAAACTTCTGAGCAAATGGGAAGACAAGGTGGCGCTCCACATCCAGGTGCCGGAGGATTCCAGCAAAGTTGGAACTTCCACTCAACCGTTGACCCGGAAGAACTGTTCCGGAAGATTTTTGGTGATCGGGGCTTCCAGGGAAACCCTTTTGGCGATCAGGAAGACTTTTCTGAGACAATTTTTGGACATGCAGCCGCTCAGGAGGTAAATTGTAACTCATTGCAAAATAAAATATTGTCAGACGTCAGACTTAGAATATCATCCTGAAATTGATTTTGTCCTTGAATTTCTCTAGATTGTCATGACATTGACATTCCAAGAGGCTGCCACTGGAGTTCACAAGGATGTCATGATCAATGTTACTGACAACTGCCCCAAGTGCAAGGGGTCGCGAGCGGAAATCGGCTCGAAACCGGTGAAGTGTGGTCAATGCAATGGAACTGGAATGGAGACAATTGCGAGCGGTCCTTTCATCATGAGATCAACCTGCAGACAGTGCAAGGGCACCCGTGTTTTTATCCAGTGGCCGTGTCAAGAATGTCACGGAAAGGGTACCACGGTTCAGAGGAAGAAGGTCACTGTCCCGGTTCCTGCAGGTAAAGCGGTCGCATTAAAATTTAGTGGAACACAATGTTCAATTTTAGTGATTTGTCAAATACATAACATTTTTTATGTTTTATTTTAGGCGTGGAGGATCAGCAGACTGTGAGGATGCCTGTGGGCAAGAAGGAAGTTTTCATTACCTTCCGAGTTGAGAAATCTGACTACTTTCGGCGTGACGGCGCAGACATTCACACGGATGCTGCAATTTCCATTTCACAGGCCATTCTTGGTGGGCAGACAAGGATAAAAGGCATTTATGAGAACTTAAATGTTGAGGTGAGCTTATTACCATAATTAGTTAATACAATTAATTTTCCTTTGTCACGCAGTCTTGTGAATTGTTTGTAATTTGTGATTTTACAAATCTAGATTCCATCTGCAACTTCGTCCCACACTAGAATAAGATTACGAGGAAAAGGCATTAGGAAGGTAAACGGAATTGGCCACGGTGACCACTATGTCCACCTGAAAATCCGAGTTCCGAGTGTCTTATCAAGTAAGCAGGATGCACTGCTCAAGGCTTACGCAGAGATTGAGACTGATACTCCTGGCAGCATTACTGGAATTACGAAGACAACAGGAGGTACGCATTAATTTCACTTTTACATTCTTCATTAATGGTAGTGTCTTTTTTATTTCAAGAAAATTTGGACAGGAAGTCAGGGATAAAAATAAGAGATTTGACGAGTTTTGATTATTAGATGAGAGGAAATTTTTATTTACAGACAGACAGTCTTTTTAGTTCCGCCACATACAAAGATTATTGAGTTGACTGAAGAAGACATAAAATCTCACTGCATTCGTCTTCCACGACAGAATCTCTTTCTAAACTTGATTTTCTCACATTTTTCTATGACTTTCTAAGGTGGGACGTCCTCGTCAGGGTCGTCAGACGCATGGAGAAATGATCAGGAAGAAGTTAATAGCGAGTCGGGTGGAATTTTGAAGCGTATTAAGAATGCACTATTCGGATGAATTGACAGATTATGGGGAGTCAACGCAATGGTGGTAGTACAAAAAGTTCGCTTATCATCGCAATTTTAAATAGAAAATTTTGATTATTAGCGAACTTTTTGGATTGTCGTTGTTTCGTTGTCTCACCCTATTGACTCAACGACAAAATAATCCACTACTATTACGAAAATATAAAATTGTTAGTTGACCCTTAAAAGAAACGATGTGTGACATTGGTCACAGTGCATTAAATGTGTTGCGGCATTGGTTAGTATGAGAATAAAGGCATGATTGTTTTGCTTTAAAATTGGTGTTGGTATGTCTCATTATCGGCAATTATTAAGAATCATCCTCATGCTGAATTTGTTTGACATTATTTTTAGGCAAAAGTCGAATAGTGGAGGAGTCAGATTTGCTGCGAAATGTGAGGGAAGCCTTAGATGAGATCGAAGTGGATCCAAATGAGGAAAAGAAAAGGAATCAATCTGAATCTGGTTAAGCGCTAGATAACCAACTGTCACCATTAAATATTATTTGACAACAAAAATTACATCAGGGGCGATTTGAGGAGCCTGCTTTAATCAACATTTTTAGCCACAGATTTTCTAGTGACCTCAGGAAAGACAAGCTCCGATATTAAATATTATGATAATTGTAACTGCATACCTGAATTTGGCAGTAATTGTTATTGTTAAGTTATGTACGAATCTATAATTATATAAATCTGTTGATGTTTACTTTTTAATAACGCTCCGTATTCGTAGTCATTGTCGTAATGTAGCCATTGCCATAAACTGTTAATGTAGAATTTAATTACACCAGTGAAGTGCCAGTCAGGTTTCAGTCATTTTAAACTCCTTGTACGTTGGTTATATGAACTTTATAGCTTTATTGAAGCATCAATATACGTTATGCACGGTAATTAATATGTTTAAGCTATGTTTAATAGACTTTAACAAATTTTAAAAGAGGATCGAATCTTACATTCAATTTAGCTCCTAACCAACCTTTTCATTATCAACCCTTGTGCTGTAATAACATAATTGCTAAGTGCTTGATAATTAAGCAGTAGCTGTACAAAATTAGCCATTTTTATGTTATGATACAATATACAACTGGAAACAAAATCGATTCTTACGATGTGATGTACATACCTAATAGATTATATAGTAATAAAGCGGTACATCGTAAATAAATGTATACTTATCTATATTAAATATTGATTTTCAATTACATAAATTCAAATAGTCATTTTAGGCGGAAACATGACATGAAATGTCAAAGGACAACAAAATGAATTTGCACATATATCATAATGTTCAAAGCACAGTATTAGACAAGACAAAGTTGGCAAAGGCACGCCACATTTTTTGCTCTCTGCTCAGCAAGGGTGAGGCTTCATTGGTTCATCAAATGAGACAAAATTCCTGCAATAACATTGCGTGCAAGATTATGCAATAGCTGGAGAAGCTGAGGCACAGAAAAGAGCAGTCGGTAATATTTTCTTTTCCCATGTTCATGATCCGGATGGGATTCTCAAAGCCGGCTTCATTCTCAGCATTAGATTAGATTATTATTTGGTTTATGTTTCAACTTTCAAGAAGAAAGGCAATGACGGAGGCACCTCCACAAAAACAACCCAACGAAACCGAACTCAAGCTGAAGTAGTAGAAAATTGTGAAGGGGGAATAGAAAAAAAGTGACAGCGAAAAGTACATTGTAAAGATTCTATTGTATCGTATGCATTCAGGCCATAAGAATTCGTCGATCACATCAACATAAGAGAATCAGAATTAGAGAATTATAGGAGAAACCGTGTAAAACTATAGAAAATGCTTAAACTATAAAGAATGAAGTGATGTGAGGAATGTGAATTTGTCACTTGTGAATGGGTTATATTTATTTATTATTACCGTATCATCATCAAAATTATTATGGTTATGTTCTTGTTATGACTAGGGCCGTCTCTCATTTTTACCAGCAGCAGAAGAATTGAGTTTTTTAGAGTTGTGTAGACGTAGAGTAGATAGAAAAAGACTTACTTAAATGCACTTGTTTTCTTATTGTCATCCCGGAGTGATTCACCACTGCAGACAAACAAAACAAAGGGATGGGCTATTGTTACTTTAATTTGTCTCCATTTCCATAGTTAAAATTTAAAATCCTTCATATTTTATACACATTTATTAATTGCAAATTATGCTCAAGTTTTGAGCTAGTGCGAGTGACGTGTTTTTGGCACTGCGTGAGTAAATAGTAATTTTGCAATCTATTCTTTTTGGCAGTCAGTTGAGTTGAGTGCAGTGTAGCTCTAATACCAACATTTTTTTCTTGGCAAGTCACAGTTGACATTGTCAACCGCAAAAATTGACAGTTTGAGGGTTGTGCTTAAAAAAGTAAATTGAGTTCTTTTTGTTATTTTGCAATGATAAATTGTTAAATAAAATCTCAATGTGGAAGTGACGCAAATCAAGAGATTGACGGCAGGCTGAATGAGGATGAATTTGCAGTAACCCCGTAACATGTTGAAGTTCAACACATGACGTAATTTGTGTATTTATTATTTACTTCAATTATAAATGCTGTAGTGCCAAAATTAAGTGGTTTATAAATTATAATTGGGTTTTATTATATAACTGAAATTTGTCTTATTTATTTGTAAACAGTTGTAAAGAGCGAATTCCATCCCACCTTCTAACTCTCGACATTATTACTACATTTTAGTTGATTACCGTTGTGATCAACGGATAAATTTGTGAGTGAATAAATTGAATAAAAAGCTCGGCGTCTGAATGACCATGAGCGTGGAGAAAGTTTCGCTGCCGGACGCACTGTCAAATGTTGACGTGCTGGACGAGCTCCCTTTGCCGGACCATCAGCCATGCATTGAGGCACAGCCTTGCTCCATCGTCTACCAGGCGAACTTTGACACCAACTTTGAAGACAGAAATGGCTTCGTCACTGGAATCGCTAAATACATTGAGGAAGCCACCGTGCACGCTGCTTTGGTATAAAAAGAAAAATATTACACAAATTGTAACCTTTTATCTGCAAAAACGATTACATTTAAAAATGTCGCGCATCTCTGTTTTAGAATGAACTTCTGGAGGAGGGTCTGGAGCACGCCGTGATGCTTTACACTTGGCGTTGCTGTTCTCGAGCAATTCCGCAGCCGAAATCCAATGAACAACCAAATCGTGTCGAGATATACGAGAAGACTGTGGAAGTCCTCGCCCCGGAAGTGAACAAACTGCTCAATTTTATGCGATTCCAGAGGACAGCCATTGAAAGATTTTGTGCCGAGGTGAAAAGACTGTGCCACGCTGAAAAACGGAAGGACTTTGTCTCTGAAGCTTATCTTCTGACATTGGGCAAGTTTATCAACATGTTTGCCATTCTCGATGAGCTCAAGAATATGAAGTCGAGCGTGAAAAATGACTACTCAACATACAGAAGGTATGTAGAAAAATATGAAATCTCTTTTAAATAGTCTGAATGATTGAGGCACTAGTTAACAATTATTAAAATGAACTTCCTATTATTTTTATTATTCCGCAGGGCGGCACAGTTTTTGAAAGTAATGTCAGACTCACAGGCACTCCAGGAGTCCCAAAATCTGTCAATGTTTCTCGCGACCCAGAACAAAATCCGTGATAATCTGAAGGAGAACATGGAGAAAATTGTGAATTACGAGGATCTACTTGCTGATGTGGTTAACATTTGTGTGACGATGTTCGAGTCGAAAATGTACTTGACCCCTACGGAAAAGCACATGCTTGTCAAGGTGATCGGCTTTGCGTTGTACCTTATCGACACTCAAAACTGCAACATTTACAAACTGGACCAGAAGAAGAAAATTAGGATTGATAAGATTGACAGGATTTTCAAGGTGAGTAGCACAACACCAGGAATTAAATCTTGATTAAATTGTTAGGTACTTGGAATTTATCTCATTATGATATTCTATTTCATTAGAATCTTGAAGTTGTACCGCTTTTCGGAGACATGCAGATTGCTCCGTTCAATTACGTTAAACGCAGCAAGCAATATGACGCGAGCAAATGGCCCCTTTGTGCAGCAACGGGGGCCTTGAGCCCTCAAGCTGACCTGAACAAGTATCTACCTCAAATTCGGGAGGACCATATAAAATACATAAGTGAGCTGGCGAGGTACAGCAACGAGGTTACGACGACCTACAAAGACTCGCCCAGATCCGACCCCGAAAACGAAGAGATCTCAGACCTGGCACTGAAAGGTCTTCAGCTGCTCTCTGAGTGGACCACAGTGGTGTCCGAGTTGTATTCTTGGAAGCTTCTGCACCCCACAGACCAGCATCAGAATAAAGATTGTCCGGCAGACGCTGAGGAATATGAGAGAGCCACAAGATACAATTACACTGACGAGGAAAAATTCGCTCTTATCGAAGTCATCGCCATGATCAAGGGTCTCCAGGTTCTGATGGCAAGAATGGAGACCGTGTTCGCAGAGGCGATTCGAAGAAACATTTACTCAAGGTTGCAGAATTTTGTTCAGATCACTCTAAGAGAGCCGCTTAGGAAAGCTGTGAAAAACAAGAAGGATTTGATCAGGAGTATTTTGGTGTCAGTGAGGGAATCCTGTGCAGACTGGATTCGAAATTATAAACCTGAAGAGGATCCTGCAATGAAGGGGAAAAAGGATCCTGACTCCGGCTTTGATATTAAAATTCCGAAACGAGTTGTCGGTAAGAGTTGCCTTATTAAGGTCATTCTTCATTCGTCATTTTTTATGCTAACCAAATAAAATCAATGGATTTTTGTGTATTCTGTAGGTCCTTCGTCAACTCAAATGTACATGGTTCGGACAATGCTGGAGTCGCTCATTTCCGAAAAGACGTGTGCTAAGCGGACACTCCGCAAAGACATTGATGGCCAGTACCTTATTGCTATTGACCAATTCCACAAGAGCTCATTCTACTGGAACTACCTTCTCAATTTTAGTGGTCAGTGCGAGTTTCAGAACTTTACTACAGTTACATACTACACATTAGACTATAACTGCTGAAATAATTACAACAATGGTTCATTTTTAATCGGCGTTGTAGAATACCTGCAGCAGTGTTGTGACTTGTCTCAACTTTGGTAAGTATATTATTATTAATATCAATTACAGTTCAATACATTTTACTTTATTGTCGGCAACTCATATACATAGAATATACAAAATCAATTCATTTAATTATAATAAGCAAAATCATAAGTAATAGCTATCCATTCGTTTCTTATCAAAGTAAAACATTCATTTACTTTGTTTCGTTGTTTCAGGTACCGTGAATTTTACCTGGAGATGACGATGGGCAAGAGAATTCAGGTAAGAATATCAAAATAAGAGAAGTTTTTATTTCGTACTTGGATAAATGTTGACTGGCTGAGTGACGACGACAATGGGTTGAAAAGCAGAGGACTTCGGCAGCAGGGATTTACATAAAAGTTTGACTGCTTGAAATTAAATTGAATAATTAAAATTGTGATATGGCGTAATACAATGCAATGCATAAAATTATCTTGTCTTTGTCGCTCTGTGTCTGATTGATTAATTTTATATGATTGAAGAGGTGCACAGTACAACATCAGCATAATGAAGAGTGTACTGATCTGATCACAATGGAGAAGCGGATTCAGGTATTTTCGAACTCACATCACATCACAAAAAAATGCAACAAAAATTCAGAACAGCACAAACACGCAACACGGCTTTGCTTTGTTGTGGTTGTGATGTTTCACGAAAAAATGAAAAAATCACTTTTTTCTTTCTTTGTTTTATTTCTTGTCATTGTTTTCCTTTCACTTTCATTTGATATTTCCCGAGAATGCAAATAAATGATGATGATTGATGATGAATGACAATTTTAATCTAAAATAATTAATTGATTGAATTTAAAGTTTTCTATAGCTAGACGTAGAAAAAACGATTAAATTTCAGTAGCGCTAAAAACAGTTGAAATTCTCAATAGATCCGTTGAAATTAAAAAATATTTAGAGATTAGACTTAAACAATTAAATTTATATTAAATTCATGGTTTCTTCCTGGTTGGTTTCAATTTCGAACGTAGACCTCCATTTTGACCTCAGTCCTTTCTCACAAGAATGATTCAAGTAAAATTAAATTCAAACTAACGTTCCTATGTAAATAAATAAATATGCTTCTCACTCTGCTGATAGTGTGGTAATTAATCAATAGCGTTATGTGAGTAATTATGTTGTAACTAGCTAATTAATTACAGATACCTTAAGCTTCAGAACAATCAGTTACAAAGGTGAATTTTATAATGGTGGTGGTTGTGAGATTTTTTAAAGCATGTCACTCAGAGGCATATTAATTAATTAGATCTGTGCGAAGCAATGCCAAAAAATAAACTGGTTTTTAAGGTGTTAATCACACTAAAAAGTATTTAGCTAATTTAGTAGGTCAATAAAAGGTAGCATAAATAATATCATTGAATTTCTGAAAGATTTCGTTTTTTTAAACCCAACATTTCATTACATATTCAACTAACAAATTACAATTAATTGCTGCGAGAAGTTTTTAGCGTTCCGTTGTTAACATTGATAAATTAACCAGTTATGGAATTATTGCCACTTTAAAACTAATTGATGGATTATAGTAACAAAAATAACCATTTTTTAGCAAACCGCTTTGTGTGTTCCGTTGAGTTAATTAAAACCGAAGAGTTAAAATTAATCGACTCTAGTTTTCTTTAATTAGCATAGCCTATCTTAAATCTACGTCTTTGAAGCCATGATAATGCAACATTAATTTCTGGTTGATTTACAGTTTCCTATTGAGATGTCCATGCCTTGGATCCTCACCGATCACATTCTCAAGACCAAAGAACCATCAATGATGGAGTACGTAGTACAATGGAAATATTATTTTGTATTAAAAAGCAAAACTTGAATGGTTTCTAATTAAATTTTCTCTTGCGTAGGTATGTTCTATATCCACTTGACCTGTACAATGATAGTGCACATTATGCTCTCACCGTGTTCCGGAAACAGTTTCTCTATGACGAGGTCGAAGCCGAGGTTAATCTTTGCTTCGATCAGTTTGTGTACAAATTAAGTGAACAAATCTTTATTTACTACAAACAGCTAGCTGCGAGGTAACTCATCATAAAAAATTAAATACTTTGTTTAATAAAAAACACTTCCAACAAAGTTAAATTTCTTTTTTAGTATTTTGCTGGACAAGAGATTCCGAGAGGAATGTGCTGCTCAGGAGACGTATTTCTTGTATCCGAAACCGAATCGATATGAAACGCTGAAGAAACAGCGTCACGTTCAGTTACTCGGCAGATCCATCGACCTGAACAAGTTGGTCACGCAACGTATTAACCAAGACCTGCTCAAATCTCTGGAACTTGCTATCACCAAGTTTCAAGGAGGCGACCTGACCGGTGTTGTGGAGCTCGAGTCCTTGATTGGAGTTAATCGCCTGACACACAAACTTCTGAAGAAGTGTCTGACGGGTCTCGATGACTTCGACTGGATGCTGCGTGAAGCAAATCACAATGTTCTTGCACCCTATGGCAGAACGACTCTACATGTTTTTTGCGAGCTGAACTATGACTTCCTCCCTAATTACTGTTACAACGCTTCAACAAACAGATTTGTGCGGTCCTTGGGTCTCAGCTTTGCGGATCCCACCCACAGAGAAAAACTGCCCACCGCGGCGTCTCATTATCTCTGGGGATCGAAGCAGCTGAATGTCGCGTATTCAACAATCTTCGGCCAATATTCGGGATTCATTGGGGCTCCCCACTTCCGGGCCATCGTGAGACTCTTGGGTTATCAGGGCATTGCGCTAGTTATGCAAGAACTGTTAAAAGTTATCAAGAGCCTGATCACCGGAGGAATCTACCAGTTCACAAAGACATTGATGGACGCGATGCCGAAAACTTGCAAGATGCCACTGTACGACTACGGCTCCCCAGGAATTTTGGGATTTTACCAAGAGAATCTTAACGATATTGTGCAGTATCCGGATGCAAAAATGGACCTCTTCCAGCACTTCCGGGAGGTTGGCAATGCCCTACTCTTTTGTCTCCTTATCGAGCAGAGTTTGTCACAAGAGGAAGTGTGTGACTTGCTCCATGCAGCTCCCTTCCAAAATATTTTCCCACGGCCCTTCTGCAAAGAGGGTGAGAAGCTGGAGGCAAAGCAAAAGCGATTGGAATCGAAATATGCGGCCTTACACATTATCGAAAACATTGAAAAGTTTGGGACAGAGAAACAAAGGAATTTGGCAAGAGATGGAGATCTCCTCACCAAGGAGAGACTCTGCTGCGGACTCTCCATCTTCGAGGTTATTCTGAACAGGGTCAGAGAGTTCCTCAGTGACCCCATTTGGACGGGCCCACCTCCAGCAAATAGGGTAATGAACGTGGAGGAGTGCACTGAGTTCCACAGATTGTGGTCAGCGCTCCAGTTTGTTTACTGCATCCCCGTAGGAGAAAATGAGTTTACTGTAGAGTAAGTGAATGAAAAATATTCAATTAACATTAGCCTAACTCAAACCAATTCCAAGTCAATATCTCTAATTAAAATCATTTCTTATTAGGCAACTGTACGGAGAAGGATTAAATTGGGCAGGAACCTCCATCATCGTTTTGCTCGGGCAGCAGCGGAGATTCGAGGCGTTGGACTTCTGTTACCATATTCTGCGAGTGCAACGTGCTGACGGGAAGGATGGCGTTGTAAAGGGAATTGTACGAACCTTTCCAAAAACTCATTAAAATACTTTGAATCTGTTTGAAGCTGAACAACTAATCATTAACCGTCTGAATATATTTTTCACAGCATTTGAAACGAATGGTGGACCGCATTCGACGTTTCCAAGTGCTCAATTCACAAATTTTTGCTGTTCTCAACAAATACCTCAAAGCTGGTTACACTGATGGAGACATGCCCGTCGAGCACGTGCGCTGCTTCCAGCCACCCATCCACAAATCGGTGGCGGAGGGCAACTCGGCAATGAACGTACCTCCACATCAGGGAACGATGACCCTTGATAGAAATCACACAATGCACGCTTCCCACAACGTCTACCCGATGCATAGTCCACAGTATTCCTAAATAAAACTAACTATCCACCTAATCATTATGCAACGGCGTTTTCAATAATTGAAGCACAGTTTTCATGATTATCAAGAAATATCATTAACATCAAGGTACCCTACGCTGTATCAATTTTGTATTCAAATTCAAATTATTCTAAGACAATGTAAGTAATTATTAATAGGTAGATGTTGCTAAATCAAATTTATAATTTAGCAAGAGTTGTTATTAGCACGCGTTAGTTGTTTAGAGGCTAAAGTAGTGTAGAAACTGCTACAAATTTCTCACTCATCATTTTCCAGGATGCTCGTGTAGTTGAAGGGCATCTTTTTTGGTACGACTTTTTAATACATTTTGCAAATTAACTGTAATTTGTAAATTTAAACAAAATATTTACACTATGGTGGCCAACTAACTAGAGTTTCTATCCGTAACCTTGTACTGGTGTATATCAAGTTAATTAAAGCTAATCATTAATTTGATGGCAATAATAAGCAGATAATAATTAAAGTATTGCCCGTGCTTTCTTTTGTTCCATTTTCTGTACAATTTCTTCAAAGTATTTAAATGAGCAAAAAAATGTTTTCATAGGAATCTACCATAATTACCATTACCTTTGTACAAACTTTTTCGTAACAAAACTTTTACCCGAAAACTAACAGCAAGTTCAGTAAACTTGACTGAGATGGATGATTCGGATTGTCAGATTGACTCTGTTATTATGTCTATATAAAGTAAAGGTGAAAATCATTTTGAGGATGCATTTTTGTTGGCAAGGGTGAGGCGTGAGGCATTCAATTTTCTTTGTTATTTCATGTATTATTCAAGACCTAATTCTAGACCGAGATTTTGTTTTACTTTGTCTAATGCAGAACGTGCGAAGGTGTGCTTGAAAAGTATTAAAATTGTTATAATTATTTGATTCGATTTCATTACATTTATTTAAATACTATGCATGTTTGTAAGAAAACCATACAGACACGATGATTGCCTCGTGTGGCAATAGAAGAAAAGGAAATTCGATATTAAAATAATAAATTAATATAATGAAAAAAAAGAATTGTTTGAGTCGGGATTTTATTTTTAAGATTAACATTTATCGCATGATATTTCGAGATGTCAAAAACAATGAAAGAAATTATACACGACAATGCAAATTCGCTAAGGATTCTCCAGTTTTAGGTAGGTACTTACTCTACTCGGTCATTGCTACCACCTCAGCTACCACGCTGCTGTATGAGGTGGAGATTCTGTGTACAATTAAAGCACACCCTTTTTGTTAGGTACTTCTTGAGGTGCTCTCTTCAGGTACATCCACCTCCACCCTTCAACTGAATCTAATCCCTTCTGAAACAATGGGATCAAGGCACGGAATTAGCAGTTGCAGATTATCTCCATTCATTACCGGCTTTCACTTAAGCCTTTCCCGAGAATTTCTCCTAAAAATAGGGTGAAATTCGGGCGGAGGAGAACAATGGAGAAGTGACAGAGAGCGAGGTACTTTTTAACCCAGGGGAAATGGGGAGGAAGGGGTATAAAAGGGGCCCTTCTCGCTCCAGCTCGGCACACTGCGATTTCTGCTCGACTCGTCAACACCTCTCTTGGACCTCCTCCACTGCCTCTGGATTCGACTCGACTCTTCGCCTTGCTGCCTTAAGGACCTCTCTGCATCGTCACTGGACTTGACTGGAATCTCTCGCCGCCGCTTCAGCCATCACCATGGACCAAGAAGGAGGACGCAACCTTCTGGACTTCGCCATCGCCGTACCACTTTCATCGCCTGAGGGGTCATCTGGATACGAGAGTGGAGACATCAGCCCGGACTGGACGCCATTTGGATACGTGTTTCCTGCTGCCACCACACGGACGCCACCAGCCATTGAACTTCCCTGCTGCAGCCTGCTGGACGACACCTGGAAAATTCCCAGCAGCCCACAACTGACGTCAGGACATCGCAGTGACCATCAACGTGTGACCAGAGGACCCCTGACTGTCAATCCATACC
>VYYJ01003826.1:0-15235 GCA_021029165.1 Cyphoderus albinus
CCTTTGTGCCGTTATTACAGTTTGACTGCCTAGTTAACTATATAACTGCACTGCATTTAGCTGACTAACAAAATTCTCAAGTTGCAAGTTTTTCAAAAGAAATAAAAAATTCACTTCATTAACTTATCATTGATTTTGACTGACTGGCTAGGCTAGATTAGATTGGTTATTTGCAGTAGTTAACTAACTAATCCACAGCTTAACTATAGCCACACAAAACACAGCAGGTCAAAGTAGCTCCATTTTGAATCTTTATTGAATTAAAATTGAAACATTCGAGTCGAGTGGAGTGCTTTTAATCAAATCAAGCTGACGACTTCGACAATAAAAACAGTAACAGCTGCCGCTGCACTCACAGACTCAATTCAATTATACTATTTATTAGCTAATTAACTTAACAATAGTCAGTCAGTGTTTTATTATCCCACAATCTGTTCTTTTTGCTTCTTGATGCTGCATTTGCATTATCAAACTTTTCGAGGCTCCATTCAGACTCCGACTAAAACTCTGACATGTGGCAGGAAATGAAACATCGAAGCACATTTGCACAGTAAATACATAACATAACCTACATACAATACAATAGACTTAAAGAATGGATGGATAGTTAACTAAACTCTAATATTAGTAAAGTCCTTCACACTTTTTTATTTACATTCCACCTCACTCCATCCGATCCATTCACAACTCGAAGATAACATCAATAACATCAACAATGTTGATTCAACATAAACGCTAAAAGTAAGGAGAGAATGTGAATGTTTGTGAACGTGAACACATGTGCATTATTCGAGCAATTCGATATGTGTGTGCATTTTTACTACACTACTACAGTTTACTTTAAATAGGTACCAAATTAAAGTGGAACTCTCTGTGTACGCCGCGCCGCTGTGAACAGAACAGTACTTTACTTCATTTCATTTTCATATGATCTTGGCTTGTACTCACTCTGACTCTTGTACATTGTATTTAGGTTGTTGTAAGTTGTAAGACTTTCTTGGTTTTGTTCTGTGTTTTTCTCCCGAAAAAGTTGCAAAAAATCCATGAAATGAAATATTGATGTTCCATGTTTCCGCAGCGAGCCAGAAGATCCATGATAATGCAAAATTGATTGGATTCAAGAAGACTCTCCGTGAAACTGTGATGTACGAGGTCTTGTGAGACTCCTCCGAAAAGTCCGAAAGTTCTTTTCTCGGATTTTTCTGGTGAAGTGAAGAAAAGTGAAAGTAGATTTTGTTTGCCTTAAAAATAAACAGTGACAGTTATTTAAAGTTGATTGGAGGTGAATTTTTTGAGTGAGTTAGGTCAAAGGTTGAGGGTTGGAGGTGAAGGTAGATGTGGAAGTGAAGGTGAAAAAGTTGAAGTAGGCAGACCAGGCAGAGATCTGAGATGTCACTGGTGGCAGATTACTCTGACTCGGATGAAGACCGTGATCGTGATGAAAATAACCCGGATGAAAATAATTCGGAATCCGAGATTAAAAGGGTGGAAGAGAAGCGTCAGTTAAACTTAAACAATGGAAGTCAAAAAGGCGGACGCACACTAATTGACACGAAAAACGAGGGGGTCGTTATTGACTCTTCGAAAGAAAAAGACGATGGTGATGTCAACTCAGGAGATTCGTCTCCTGAATCGGAATCAACATCTTCGGGCTCAGATAGTAGTGACGAAGATGAAGATGATAATAATATAGCCAATCATCACAAGAAACGGTAGATGTCGAATTAAAAATAAGGAATTGTCATTTATATCAATTATTATTATGTTTATAGTAAGTTGAAATTGAAATCTATTTGAAATATAACTGGTATCTGGATTGACTTTATTTCAGAAATCAGCAAAATCGCATCCAGTTGGACAACCCTTTCAGGTCCTTCGGGGATGTGAATGTCGCAAAGGAAGACTCCGTGTTCCGGAATCCCTTCCGCGACAAGGAAGACGAGCGGATTGCGGTTCTCGAAAAACATGTCAAGGTATTCAAAATTAAAGACTAGCTAATAAGCTAATAAATTAATTCTTGAAAATAATTGCTGTAGTAGATAATTTTAATTTATCCACTTCTATATTCTATGTATGTATTAGATGACAGAAAATCCAGAGACAGCTCTGACGATCAACGGCAAGAAAATATGCTGGAACTACCGGAAGCGCAAGTGCTACTTGGGAACTCAGTGTCCCTACGCTCACGACTCGGACGTCTTGTTGACCGAGGAGCAGCTGAAAGAGCAAAAACTGGAAAATGACCTTCACCGGAATGCCGGAGCCGGAGGTCAGCAGAGTCAGAAAAACGCCTTTGCCTCATCATCATCATTATCCTCAGGATCTCAGTCACACCTCCCCGGAACTGCCTCAGTAGTCGCAGGAGGTTATGACTCCTCAGCCTTTTTCACGTCCCCTCATTTAGGTGGTGGTGGTCAGAATAATCAAAATCACTCAAGTTCGAACGATTTCCAGGATCATACTAAACAGCCTTACAACACTAACTTTAATAGTAAATCGTCAAACTCTTCTAACCATAAGAAACGAGTCGGCCTCAGTAACAGTTTGATTCCCCCCAAGAAAGCGTTTAACATGTATCTGAAGACAAAAGACAAATAAATAATGAACCATTTTTGTCACCGATTAACTAACTCACTTCGTGTACCTTATCTTCATTAAAATTATCTTAATAACCTACGTTCCAGTCTAGCCTTCTTGCCTTACTTAATTAACTTCAATTAAACTTGTCCATAGTCCATGATATCATGTCCAACTAATAACCGATCAATCGAAGTTTTTCAACTCAAACTGAACTCAATTTAACTAAGTAAAAAGCTAAAAGAGAATTCATTCCTTAAAATCGTTAATTAACCAACTGATGTATACTAACTAACAAATACCAATTTATTAAAACCAACAAGCTAAATAAAATATTAAATACAATTAGTTGACGTTAAGAAAAAAATAGCAATTTACTGAACCATTGTAATAAAATTGTGTATCTTTTCAATCCATGAATCCATCTACTGACTAATAAATTAACGAATTAAACTGACTAACCAAGTTAATATTTGTATAAACTTTTACCAATTATTTTTTAGATTTTAGATACTATAACTGACGACATAAACACGATTATGAACGAACGATGTTATATATAGAGATTTTAATTTAATTAAATTAAACCGTGTTATTAATTTTTTCATTAATAAATTAGTACAAGGTGCAGCCTAGTATTTTAATTCTAGAGATTAAATAGCGCAGTACAAAGAAAACAACAAACAAGAGTAAAAAGTAACTCACAATGAATTCCACAAATGTGCATTTTTAACAAATTATCATCATCATTATTATCATGATTAAATAATTTTGGCTCAATCCAAACCCAAACCAATAAAAACTTCAAAAATTGACAAAACTCAAAACTACAACTTCTTTTTGTAAAACACGATTTATTTATCTTTTTTCAATGTCATTTAAAATCACCCAATTTGAAAAAATACATTTACTTAAATGTGATTTAAAGTATTTAAAAACTTAGTTAAAATTGAATGATGAATATAATCTAATTTCTATCTATATCTATATCTATTATCTATAAGCATCTAATTTCAATTCAATGATCACCTTCCACCTTTATCGCTTTATTAGCGGAGTCCGATGACAATGACACATCCTTGACACTCTCGGAAATGGCTTCATGGTCATTTTCATCCAGTTCGACTTTCACCTTAACATCGTCAACATCTTCATTTTCGTCATTAGTGGCATCCACCTCGCCTTCCTCCTTTCCATTTTCTTCTTTGCCTTTGAATTTATTCGTTTCTGTAGTTTATAAAAATTACGAAATATGATTTTTGAAAACTGGAAGTCTAGTTAAAATGAAGTTCATTTAATTTAGTACTCAATTAAGTATAAATTTTGTTTACCATATTTAGACACGTCAGCCCCACTAAGTCTCAGATAATGTATCTTGTCAGCTTTCTGGATATAGGCTCTTAGCGAAACCTCACCTTTCCAGCCAACCAACTGAAGTTTACAAATCGGTCCATCGTTTTCAACCTGGAGATCCACATCCAGCACCAAACTGCCTCTTTCAAGTTTCTCAATTTTCTTGCGCGTTTCCTCTGAAAACATCTCCAGAAGCGGTGCTTTCTCCTCATCGTTATAAAGCAGGACTTTTAGGTCTTCTTGCGACAGTGCCATACGACGTCCATTGATAAACGGAGACAAAGCTGCGAGACCCTCCTGACACAATCGAAACGCGCACGGAGTCCTTTTTTGGTCAGCCCGAGCGAGTGCTTTAACACCGACGTTGATTATCTGAATTAATAATATTTAAAAAAACAAAACAGTTAAATAATGACCTCTAACTATTTAGTTTTTAGTTAACTAGTATCGCACCTTCAAACTTTTATCGTTCTGCTGCACAAAATCCCGGACTGCCTTCGTGGTAATATAAATATTCTTGATTTTCCCGTCCTCGGACCTTCTCAGGAAATTGGTGCAGTCTAAACTTGGGTCCAGGGTGTAAAAATCCCTAAAAATTCACACCAACCAAACCAACCACTTTTTTAATCGGCATCTTATCAAGGTAAGTAATTATTGAGCTAAACAGCTCAGCTCAATTACTTTTTTACTAATTGATAATTTTCATTTTAATTACCTAACTTGTGGCCAAATCGGATTATCCTCAGTCATGAAAAAATACGGATCTTCTTTGTATCCAAACATCCGCCTGATTTTCTTCGGCGGACCACGAAGATAAGGCCTTGCAGTTGACGATGAAGTGGATGTGGATTCTGGAACTGACCCCGAAGAAACATCAGCACCCTCTTGTTTATCACCAGCACCAGCTCCATTTTCATCTTGAGAATCATCTTCAAGTTTCTCCCAAGGCAAAAGCTTCGTTTTCTTGAAGAGCGCAATAAAAAATCCTCCGGTGTCTTGCTGATGAGGTAAAACTCGAACACTAACACAAATTCAAAATATAATCATTAAAAATTAAAATTACGGATTTTATTTTGATTCCTGTTCATCTGTTCATTTGAATTCATTTACCTCTTTTCTAAACGATACTTAGGAGCATCCTCCTCTGAAGGGGGAAACATGCTCGGTCTCACTGTTGTCTGCCACCGTTCCGGAACTTGCTCGAATTTGTCATAGCTTACCAAGTCTCTTGTGCATGGAGTCCAGTTGGAAAGGCCTTTGAAGTGCTTCAACTCGGGCAGGTTGATATCCTCCAGTTCCACAGCTCCATCGGCGTCCTTGAGCATTCTGTGTAGGATGCCCTCATCTTCAATGGGGTTCAAGGAGCAAGTCGAGTAAACGAGCTTTCCGCCGACTTTCAGTAACTCAAGACCTCTTCTGAGAACCTGGTATTGAATTCTAATAAAAAAATAGTTAAAATTAATTAACTACCCAAATAAAAGTATATTTAAAAAAATATTTTAGACTTACTGGTGCAGATAAAGTGCATTAGCAGTGGACCACTTTTTCCAGACGTCGATATTCTTCCTCATGGTGCCATCACCTGAGCAAGGCACATCACAGAGAACCCTGTCGAATTTCAGTTTCCGTACGGTACCATTTTCCTTTGTGTACATGTCTGGATAACGACTGGCATCGTGATTAGTTACAATGAAGGCTGGACTGCACAATCGTTTTCCCTGGTGGACCAACATGTAGCATCTCTTGTTGTCCACATCGTTTGCTACAACATAACCCTCCGGAAGTGGCGTGTCATTCTTGTGAATCATCTCGATGAGTTGTGCGGTCTTGGAGCCGGGCGCTGCACACATGTCCAGGACTTTATGGTGCGGCTCCACCCCAAGGGCCAGAGGTGGTATCATGCTGACAGCCTCTTGCCTGCTGATGTTTCCCGTGGCAGTTTCAGAGATGAGGAAGTTGTGCAACCGGAAGTAGGCTTCATTCCGGCGAATGTCTGTCCTGGTCAGGTTCATGCTCCACCCGAGGTTGTCTGGATACCAGGGTAAGGGCTCGGCTCGGATTGAAAAGGATTCGGGGTCAGTGTCAGTCTTTCCGGCGAGCACGGCATCTCTGATTAAATGTTTCTGGAGGATGTGAAGAAGGGCACGAGCCTCCCCGCTAGAACCGGAGAGCCGGAAGGCGACTGGAAGTGGTTGACGCAGGTGGTTCATCATCAGATCCCATTCTTCCTCGGGGCAGATTTTCTGAAGCTGTAATGACAAAATCAACAAATAACAAAAATAATTAAAGCAGCTATTAATATTTAATGAAAAAAAAAATCAAAACTCTTTCATTTTAATTAAGAGTATTTTAACAACTATAATTAACCTAACCTTGTAATACTTTTCAAAATCCGCGTTTTCTTTGACGATCGCTTCATACTCAAGTCGGACTCCTTTCTTGACATGAGCTTCTGAGTGTTTCTTTTTCTGCAGTTAAAATTAAAAAAGTTACTTAAACATGAATAGTTAGTTTTAGTTAAAAATTAAATGTACATACATTTAAAGAATTGATTGATTATTTAAATGTATTGATTCATTTTCAATTGATCAACAGTTTTAACTTTACTTACCCATTGTTTCTTCGATTTCTTGCCCATTTTAATTTTATTCTCAAAAGAAATGAAACAAAATTAAAGCTACTTTTTAATGGACTTCCTGTCCTTTATGAGAGAACTAACACTAACTAACAGAACAATTTAATTAACGTTTTAGTTAAGTAACAAACTCAACCAAAATCCAAAAACACGCTTTTAGCTTTCGGCTAGCAGTCTGCTAGTAGAAGATTGGCAGCTTTTAATTTTTTGTTTGACTTTGACTATGCGTGTGCTTTTCCAATGCAGGTGAGTCTGGTTGGCGCGCTTTTTTGGGGCAAGTGAAACAATTGAAGTGCATTTACTTACAGCGGAGCAGATTCATTTTGTTTTAAAGAACTTCTTTAAACATTTTAATTCATGAACTTTGGATTTTGGATAACAATTACAAAAATAGTATTATTATAATACGTTAATTAATTTCTAAATACAAAAAATCATCTTAATTACAATTACGATTCACTTACAACGTAGACATGTGTGTATTATAGGTATTAATTAATATGAGTGTACCTTTTATATATGTATGTAAAGTAAAAATTATATTTAAAAGTTAAAACTTACTGCATAATAATTTACTTAAAATCATAAATCATTTTAATCAGTCAGTGTACTTTTGCTTTTAAACTTAAACTCGCCGTATTAGTTTAATTACATCATATATGTTGTGTTGTAATACTTAAATCTTTTAAGAAGATAAAATTAAAAAGTAACAACGCGATATTTAACATTTAAACACTGGCTGATCTCAGTTAACAATAGATCAATACGTAGTTACTTATAGCTAAATATTTTAGTGAACAGAGAACAGAACGCCATTTTATAACATCTCTTTTGAGGATCAAGGTGAAGGGTCACACAATTAAATTAAACAATGAAATAAAACAAATTACGAAGTCATTTGTTTCCATTCTCCTTCTCGCGCTCCTCGATCTCCTTGAGAAGGGCGCTTTTGATCCTTTCCAGTAGCAGCTGCTTCACTTCCGCTGGCACTTTGGCTGAAATTCAAAAGCAAACAGTTTCTATAATTAATTATTAATTAAAGTAATTATCATAAATATGTATAATTTCCTTGGCATTTTATATTTTACCTCTGGCTTCGGGCGTCACTTCCTTCACGATGTCGTCCACGCTCAAATTGTCAAGGCCCCGTTCCTGGATCACCTTTCGACACAGGATGGTCACATCGTCCTTCCACCCGCTTTCGTTCAGCAGTTGCCCCAGGGTCTCCTTCAATCTTGAATCAAATCAAATCATCATCATCAAATCATCAATCACTAATAATTAACTAATCACAATTTCATAACTCAAAGATTGCAAGCACAAGATTAATTATTATCATTTGTCATTGCATTTGCGGATTCAAACAAAAAACCACCTGAGATTAAGTAAGCAATTAAACAAATGTTAATAAAGTATGAGTAAATAAGTATAAAGTCAAAGTGTTAAGTGTTTTTAAATGGATTTATCACGATTTGTTTAAATTAATTACCTGTCGGATTCCCTGTTTTGGATAAGAACCTGGTTCAGGAGAACGCGAATCTCAGCTGATTCCTTGTCCATGATTAAATTCGTTCAATCCGATCTAGGCTGGTGACCCTAACTTGTCCAACTTAACTTTGATTGACCATTTAATTAACAATTTCTTTCAATCTATTGTCACTCACTGACTGACCACAACAGCAAGATATCCGGATAACAACCATAAATATTCTATGACTCAAGGAAACTCAAGGAAATGTTATTTCTTCATGAACCTGTGGAATAAAAAATTCCCATTTCACATAACAAATTCAGCTGATAACGCAGAAAACACACAAACACTAAAAAGCCGAGTGAGTCGAGCTGTGAGTTGAGAAGCGAAAATTCTTTCTGGGATTGGGGCAAAGTGCTAATCCATGCTATTTTTAATTCGATTTAATTGGAATTTGGAATATATAAATATTTATAATATTAACTGCCTTTACTTTATATTGTAACTTGAATGACAATTTGATTTTACTTATCTTTGGTCATGGACTGGACACGTGCGTACATCATGTTTTATTGCTGTTACGCTACGCCTGATATTAATGCTAAAGTATTCAATTAATGATACATGATATTTATTTATGAATGAGATGAGATGACAAATTGACACATTTTTCTACGAGTATTAAAATAAACTCGCTCAAACTCTAGTTTTATGTTTTGAGTGAGAGTTCTTGGAAGACGTTCATGTATTAGAATTTACTTGAGTTCGCATTCGGTGGGGTTGGAGTCATTAAACTATTAAATACTCTCGCACATACATAAATAGTCCGTTGGTTCCGGTTCAATAGACGCTGAATATCAACACTCTGCTTTTCAACTTGTCAAGTCAGTCAAAGTCTGCACATTTTTTTATTATTATTTTTTCATTCACCATCAACATCATGTCATATCATCAGCTCGGTCAGATTTCAGAGAGATCTGAGATCTTTTCTAAGAAATGTTAACTTTAACTCTTTGATTGCGAATTGCGATTTGCATGATGAGATGTGACAATGTCAGAGGGAGGTTCCATTTATTTTCCTTTTTACATACTTACATTTCCATGCATATTGGCACTTGTGGCATGTGGCAATTTTTATATTATTTTAATGTATCAGTATCGCAAAGCAAAGCCAAAGTGAAAGTCAAAAATCTATACACAGAACCAAATCTGAAAATTCAGAGCAGCGACTTCTTAAATAAGTCATTTGGGTTCAGTTTGAATGAGGTGATCTCATCAACTTTTCCACTCCATTTTCATTGGATCGAGTAGGCACTTTCATTTCCATTTCATGATGATCAAGCTCATGATCATGATTATTAAAAGAAAAACAAAATACCTAACCTAATAAAAACACGCTTACGTAGATATTTACGCGTGCATGTTTAGGACAATGAAAGCTTAAACAAATGTTAATGTTGATATCTTTAAATGTCTCGTTTTTGTTTGAAATTTGGAATTCGCAGTTACACTTTTAAACCTTACACGAAAAGCAAGGCTGAGCTTAGAAATATAAATGTGTGTCTGTGACAGTAATTGAGGCCATTTGCACTTCCGTTCCCAAGTTAAATAACTCGGGGGTTGGGTCTTTGCGTAAAAACATCTTAAATAAACAATTACTATTTAGATTTCGATCGAGAAGTAAACAGGAAAGTTTACAAACAAAATTCCTACAATTTAGCTGCAAAAATATTTTTCGCACATCACATCAAGTATAAACATCTAATACATATATGTAACAGTACATTATTATTGTACAAATGGAAACTTTCCATTTTCCCATTTCTCATCCATTTTCATGTCATACGAGTAAGTATGTTATGTACCATGCAAATGGGGAAATCAGACCATTTTTAACAGATTCAATACAAAACGATGTTTTCGACTTTTAGTAAATAATGTGTCCATTGTATGGGCCGGGTCATGACGTGTATCCAGTTCCATTTTAGCTACGTACTATTTTCTAACTACGCCTCTCAGATGCATTATTTTGGAGGCTAGGATAGAGGGAGGTGTTCCAAAAATGCTTTTGGATTGGATGAAAGTTTGGTTTTTGTTTGTTTTTAGCAAAGCACAATTTTTTAAAGCTTAACATAGCATAAGAACCTATGTAGGTCTGGTTATGGATGTTGTTACGTTGTTTTCGTATTATCATTATAATGATGGATGGAGTGGAGTGACACGACGCGGAATATCCGGTAAATAGCTTAGTTTACTGCTAAAGAGGTTTTCATTGCTGACGCAGTTAAAACTAAACATAATGCATTATTAATATTGACTAAAAGAGACTGAACGAATGTATGTAAATATTTAAATGTAGAAGGAAAAATCCTTTGGTTGCTGTTGTTTGGTTAATTATTAATTAAATACACCCAGTAATAGCATCAGAAGTATGAATTAAACTCGTAATTCTGTTCGATAATAAACCTATGGACCTTTGTGTAACTTAACTGTTTTGGTGGGATTGAGACAATGCAGTACTAATGCACTGATGACGATCATGTTCCTTAATTGTGCCGAGGTTAAGTTGTTTTGTTGGTGCGGTGTGAGCGCAATTAACGATCTGTAAATTATGGGAATACTCATTCATAATTCATGATATGACATCGATCTCCTCATCTGCTCGTGGAAAACTTTGAAATCTCATAGTCATAGTCATCACAGTCGTATCGTAGGCAGATAAGTTTCAGCTTCAGCGGCACGAGCAGACAATAAATCTCGACAGAAAAAGAAAACGCATCTCAGCGCATCGGGAGACCCGAACCAGAGTGAAACTTTTCCATTCATGTGACGCATTTTATTTTATTTTGAAACATTTTTGGGTACACAAGAATATTTGTCTTTGGTTAGTTACCTATTACATATTCCCTACTCTATGTAAATTCTCAATTCCAAGTAAACTGAAAAGTCAGAGCGTACAAGCTGATGCTTTTTTCATGAGTTATTTAACATTAGAAGAACTTTGCTCTGCTACAAAACATGACGTCCCAGGGCCGCGGCCGGAAGCCGGAACAAGACTTTGGTTTTGAAATGGAAAACTCCACGCATGCCCGTTTTATGCTGCTGCCAATCCATCGCCATGCTCAGCGTTGCTTTTTGTTATAATTACACGTATAATACGTTCAGAGCATAAGTTCCACCGGCATAGCACACATCAGCCGTTCGAAAAAGGTTGTTCGAAAAAAATGACGTGTAAAGTCGAGTAAGTCGAGTTCCATCCGCATGCATATACATATAAGATGCTAAATAACATATTAATTTTTTACAGTACTTTTATTTTTATACATCAATCAACGATATACATACGACCAAAACATTGCATACATCTGAAAAATTGATAAACAGTCCATATTTCAAGGAAAGTACTTTTGGGCTTCAAAGTCATGCATTATTTGGTGAATCACAAGAACTGCAAATCTGACAGTCTGGGAATTATTTACTTATTAAATAATTAGAGTTCAATATTGTGAACAAACTCATACTGTCTTATTTATATATATTAATCTTCCAATAAAATATGAAATTGTGTTTATACATTCCAATTGCAACAAACGTATTTTTACATATATTGTACAATCATTATGTAAAGTATGTGTGCCAGAGTTAGATAATGTTCAGGACAGGAAGAAAGAGAACTTTTTCTTTCCCTATATTAAGTACGTATCAAGTGACAAGAAAAACGTTCCGTTCGGCGTGCTTGGTCTTGGCGTTGCAAATGCAAAAAAATAACGTCATCATTATATCGTCAACTGACTGACTCGACTGAATTGAATGAGAATGCAGCTCAACTTGATCAAGTAAAACTGAAAACTTAGCATTGCACTGCACCGCACCATCGCTAAATAACTCCTTCCAAAAACTTCCAATGTCATTCTAATGGTGAAATTCGCAAGTAGCAAAGTAAGTAGCAACAGCAAAAGCAAAGAAGTGAAATCTAACAAAAGCAAATTCTATCCATCTATCTCTAACTAAAACTGAAGAAAGCGACACACGACTGAAGATATAAAAATTATAATTACGTATATAAAGGATATGGTAAGTAACGGCTGGCAAACCTAGGCAATGCAAGCAAACTCTTAGAGAATGTCAGAATTTCTATGTCTATGTCATGACAAGAGAGAAATAAAACTGTCTTAGTGTCTTACAGCAGCAGTTCAAATATTGGATTAGTAAGTAGAAATCGTATGAGCAATAATAATAAAAATAATAGTTGGACACAGTTATACGATATGTAATAATACTTTATAAAAGGCATACCGAATACCGAACCTAACATTAAAACCTATGCAAGAAATTTTTACTGACTTCCTTTTCTCCTTAGAGAAGCTAGAGCTGAATTTGAGTGAGGTCTAAGAGCTAAAGCTATATATAATACAAAATCAAGTAAGCTACATAATATAATATAAATCCGAGAGAAAATTATTTGTCCCCTGCCTCTTATAAATTAGTTAGCTCCACGATACTCGTGTGAAAGGTGTTGCGGTGACTAAAAAAAGAAAATCAACCAGAAGTTTCTTTTCTTAGAAGTTTTTTCTCACTATCGCCTTATTTTCATAACATTACTTTGAATTACTTAAGCTTGGTTAGAAGGGGTCAGTCGATCAAAGTCAGAAAGTTTTATCGATTTTTGATTATCAGTCAGTCAGTCGGTCAGTCTGTGGATTAAAGTTTAGCGTTCCGTTGGCCAATTAAAATAAATAATTATTTCATTTCTGGTTATCTATCACTGCATTTACTGGTCAGTTCTGATATCTAAAATTACATCATTGTTCGTCGGAAGTAAACGATTATATAACCAAGAATAAACCACGGACCTTGGACCTTTTGCCTTTTTAGCGGACGAAGAGTTGGTAAGTTTAAAATATTTTTCTCACATTTAAATCACACTGTTAAGTAAGAAATCTATTTAATTACGGATTCCCCAAATTGATCAAATGCATATGTCTCTCTCACGGATCGAGCAAATACTCATGAGTTATGTGAGTGAGTGTTTACCCAACAAAAGTACCTCAAACATTGAAAATGTGGTCAGCGATAAAAGTTGATTTGGTAATAGTTTTACTAATTTAATTGGCAATGCTTACTTAAACATATTCCTTCCGATAAGTCTAACGAAAGTAGGCAACTGAGAAAATAATGAAACTAGCTCTGCATTCAGTGGAAATTTTTACAGGTTTCATAATCTAATCGGTCAAAAAGAAAGCATATTATTATCCAAATTTTGTCCCCCATGATAATTGTAAATAATTAAATCATTCACATACGTAGTAGGATTTAAGCTTTTCCACAAACACAATACATTCTGTATAATACAGACTGTATTGTGGCTCTAACAGCAGATAAACCTTTGAGCTGGCCATGGATCTTCATCTGTAATAAATAATTTCGGTGCTACATTCCACAATTCCGTATTTCGTCGTTTAAGTGCAACTTATTATAAATAAATAGTAAGATGACAAAGATACTCGAGTAAGATAATAATCGAATCCTATTGCAAGAAACGGACACAAAATATTTTTAGACCATGAGTAAACCACATAAAAACACTATTTAAATACAATAGATAAAAGGGTGCAGCAGTAGCCGTAGTAGGTCGTGTCATATCATATTACCATAAGATATTTACGTAGATGAGTAAACCACATAAAAACACTATTTAAATACAATAGATAAAAGGGTGCAGCAGTAGCCGTAGTAGGTCGTGTCATATCATATTACCATAAGATATTTACATTAGATCGTTCATTAGCTACAGTCAAGTTAAGCAAGGAAGATGCGAATTTCCCTCGAATACCGAGTGGGTTGACCCTGAACTGAAAAATTGCTCATTAGTCATCATCATCGTGATTTCTAATTCTCTGAATAATTACGTTTCACTCTCTGTCACTCATTGAAAAATGGCGTGGAGCGGATTGAATCGTTGCACTTGTCACTTAAACTTTGATTATGATTATGATGATGATGAGCAAAGCATCAGAAGTGATTCTATTTTAGCCAAGCTTTGGTTAAGATCAGGATTAGGATGCACTTTGTGACCTTCATCAGTTCGTGTCCAATTGATAATGCTAAGCCACAGTCACGGCAATTTAGATGACCCCATAGCTTTTAATCGGTCTGGTTTGTTTTACATTTTATTATAAATAATTATCATGATCATCGCGCCGCGGTCAACTCAACTAAAATCACTCTGGAACCGGCTGGCATTTTTCTTTAAATTATGATCATTAAGTAATCTAAACTATCTCCAATCCTGATAATAACGGCTGTCTCTTGTCTGTATATAAAAATCCAAACGATCTTAGATCTGCTTGCTGCAGTCAGCATTTTTTATCAAAGCGACCGGTCACCAAAATTTGGCGACTAGCGGTATGTTAATGGTGTTTTTTGTGACTTTATTTTAATGGGTTCAATTAAAACGACCATTAGCAAAATATTCGGATACATTAAAGAACAATCATTTTATATCAATCCGTGCCATATTTTAATTGCACACATAATTACCTTAGCCAGGTCAAGACTGCTAAAGATTCTACAATACAACTAAGCATAAGCATATTTAGCATAAAGTATGACACTAAACCTGGATCGTTCCAGTTTTGACGGTTTAATTCTAAAAAACAGAAAAATCTTCCTCTGACCCGACACTATACCTAACTAACTTAAGACAAAACAATGGAAAAATCGCAAGTCCCACTTTATTGAACTGTGTTATGTTATATTGAAGCTCAGCTTGTCATAACAGTGTTAAAACAACTTTCATTTAATCATAATTTAAAATAATCTCGCTGTCTCCGCATTTCTCGTGAAACAAAGGTGATTGGGTCAAAACGTTGACACATAAGATTAAAAGAGACCGACTATTTTGTCTCTTCTGTAACTCTTCTTTTTATTAGTATTCATTAATTAATTAAGCTCAAGCTCAACATCTCAAGTGCTACATGGACACTCTAGCCATTACCATTTTTATTTCACTTTTATTTGTTTTAATCAATCCAAGTGCTACAAAAATGTAAGTAATGTACATACGAATGTATTAGTATATCTCTGTGAGCCACTGCCACAGCCACCTACCTAGGAGCCTGTATCAATTCAAGCGGGGAAAATATCTATAAATAAAAATAGACACAAAGTTGAAAGAGAAGCAAAAAGAAAGCCTTCCA
>VYYJ01003827.1:0-15232 GCA_021029165.1 Cyphoderus albinus
GTGAAACTTCCGAACAATTGCATTCTCCCTAGTCCCTATAATTGCAATGAATTCCCCCTTCCGTTTTCAAAAGAATTAGTTTCCAAATAACTGCACTATCTATAATTGCAACCACCATAGAATTGCCTCCCGTGCAATTAAAAATAATGCAAACACGAATCCCGGTTTTAATTCATCCGGGCGGTTGTTTCGAAAATCGTATATGTTTGCTACTTAAAATATGGTAAGCAATGCATTTGAGTCTGGTCAGCCGACTAAAAATAAAGCACTCTCATGCTTTTTCTCAGCCTGTGTATTATTGCCAACATGCAATTATATGGAGAGAATCTTATCAGTATCACCTCTCTATGATTGACATTTTAAAATCCCCAGTGCAATTATTCGGAAGTTTCAATGTAGGAAAAGATTGGAAAAATACAATGAACCTGACATTTGCACATTATAAATGGTATAGACATTTCTTTTCTAAAAATGCAAATTTAATATAATGACTACTCAAATCACCAGAAACAGTATAGACCTTAAGATACGAGTGATCACAACAAAATCATTCGTTTTTGACATTCATCTGCGTGGACATTATTCAGCGGGACATAATATTTTAATGTCTTAAATACGTTTACATTTATCTTTTCCTATGTATTTGCCAATTGCCTTCATTTTTAAAACTAAAAACTAGATTCAATTTTAACCCATTTCAACAATTTTACACTCCTGCCCCCTTCAAGCAGGAGGCTAACGCATTGACTTTTCTTATCCCAAATTATTGAATGTTTAATAACCAAGTCAGCAACAATGTAAGTCGTTCCTTGGTTTGCCCTTTGATGGCAAATATATTTTCATTACAGACATTGTATGTGTAACAGCAGAAGCAGTCTCTTTCTGATTGAACAGTATGCAATAATGGCTAACTTATAGAGCAAAAACCGCAAAACCCACAAAAAAACCGGGGTTTTTGGTTTGAAAAACCCACCCGGGAGTAAGTACCTTGAGCTCAAGCCATGTCTTGATCTTGTCTTTCCAATAAACTTATTGATATATATGTAATGATAATAATATTAATGAGTGAATTTATGTAAGCTATGATTAAAATGACTTACGTAAAAAGTGGATGGGATATCGTACGACGACTAAATATACTGGATCTCGATTTCTCCTATCAAAGGTAAAAAAATGCGCGTAGACTTTTCGTAAGTTAAGATGAGTTTACTTCTACAGAAATCACACACACAAAATGGGCATAGCCCATTGGTCAAAGTAGAATATATTATGCAAATTTAAGTGTTTTTATTGAATCACAAACGTTTTGTGAAGGTTTGTTAGATAAATGCCCTGAAGAACAGAGAACTATGATATCTATGATTTTAACGACTAATAAAAGACAATTAGCGAACAGAAAGTTGGAAAAAACGTTAAACACAAGAAAGAAAGTCATTAAGTACCCAGCTGGCATCGCAAATTGTTTGAGAAAAAACATTGAATTGGTAATCTAATCCAGTCAACTGAATAATTAGAAACTGTTAGGTTTTCACCGTCGTCATCAGTATTAAGTTATTTCTCTTCTCGTAGAAGTAAGTGGCATTGGGTCAATCTCAAATTGGAAACAATGTAAGTTGCCAATTTATTAAATGACTTCAGTTATAATTCTACTATTCGAGATTCCATAGCTTAGCTGAGGTTTTGTCTTCGTCACCTCTGAGAAGTAAATGCTAAACACTAATGGGAGTTACCGTCCTGCCACCATTGACTCTGGAAATATATACAAGAATATATGACTGCGATATAAAAGAAACTTTGATATCTGACAAACCACGCTTTACTATAATAAACCCTGGTGATTGAACGCTAACCAGTCTTCATGAAATGTTGCCATGATATATAAGTTTCTATATGAATTTACCTAGTGAATGGCCGTAAAGTTGCACTTTACTTGTTTGCATTCGCGGTAGTGATTATTATTATAGTAGTTGTTCAATGTATGGGAATAGTAATGCGGAATACAATTTATCATGCCATTGAACTACAAAGGGGACAGCAGATCGGCCACCTTCGTTTATTAATGAATTAATAAATTAAGGAAAAAAGTTTGTGTAATGGAGGGGAAGGTGGTATGAATTATTAATTCTTGAGCATAAATATGTTTATGATAATTTATGAATCAGTCGTATGTTTCTTATAAAAAATGTTTGAGTATCACCACATACAGAGCGTGGTAGAAAAGGATTTGGTTCGACTTTTCAGGTAACTTTTCATTAACATTTAAAAAACACAGGTGAATATTTGTATTAATAAATTTCAATATTTTTTATCTTTATTGCCGATGAATATAGAGTCGCACTTACACAACATGAACAATACTTTTAAGGGTTATCAGCATCATGCCTTTCTTTCTTCTCCTTGTTTATTTTTTCCTCCTTTTACTCAGATATTTTTGTTCTAAGATGTTTATTCCCAGCATGTGTCAAGCAATATCCGTAACTGTTGATTGTTTACCTCTGCAAATGTAAAGATTTGTAGTACATACAATACATTACATACTATGTATATTATTATTATTGTAAGTTTGACCCACAAAATTTGCCTTCTCAACTATGCAATAATGTAAATTGCCAGGGTGAGATAGATGTTCTATAATTCGGAACCATTATTACTCTGCGTTCGCCTATCTTTATCACGTTTTACTTATGAAATGACCAGTAAATAAATATATTGTTATAGTTGGTCTAAAAAGTGTAGCAGATTAGGTTCGTTTTCAATGAATCGTCCTGAGTAATCGTAATTTTTGTGTGTCTATAACGAGTGGACAATAACGACGACGTCTCTCGTCTTTCGAGTGAATTTTTTACAAAGCAACAAAACTTGGTTTTCACTAGTACAATTCTAAAATATCAATCTAACAGTTTTTATATAAACAAGTTTAGTTAGTATTGTCTTCAGCAATTGAAGGTTGATTTTGAAAGTGGTGATTTGAGTCGTTAGAGTAGTTTCCATAAACAATTAGGTTGGTTTTATTTTTGCAACACAGCTGCATTCTATGGTCTATCTATAAATAAATAGTTGTTACAAATATAAGAAATATGAATATGAATTGTTTCTATTTAAACCTTCCATGTCGGTTTTACGTAATGCAGATGCCAATTGTGTACTTGTACTTGTACGTACATAGATTAAAATAAATAAGGAAATAAGGTAAACAAAATTAACGTATGCTTTGTATCTGATAAAGGTTTCAATGTCAAAATTGTGTATATTACATACTATTAAAATTTTTATGCTAAAATTTTTTTAAAAATTTCAGACTTTGTATATGTGGAATGCAAATTTGTAGTGTCGTAAATTTTTATAGTGTTAAATCTTGAAAAATGAACAATTTCTTGTGAGAAATGGTAATTTCATATTTTGTAAAAGTTGATTTCCTCCGAGTCACCAAATAAAAATTAACACAGTACAATAAAACCAAAACTTTTGGTCCTGAACTCATGAATGCAATTAAATATAATTTTATTTGTGTATTTAAAGTCATTATAAATAAATGTTACATTATTAAAAGTTACGAAGTGGGCCCTACCCAAGTACCCAAAATGTAACTGGTAGACTTGTACTTCATATTTACATACATATATTCACATTTTATAGCTTTGTTTAGAATTAGAGAATTAGTCAGTAAGATCACTTTAAATAACTGTGATTAAATAATATAGAATTTTGTGACTTGACTATGAACACAGAAGATATACGAAAGCTTAGCATTAATAATTAAGAGTAAACAATTTGAAATTCCCGTAATAAAATTTTAATTAAATAGGACTGAAGTGATAAATGTTCAACCTGTTTTTGCTTTCCTAAAATATGAATTATTTGAGCGCCATTGCCCATCAGCTCTACAAAATATTTATCATTTAGATTTACTATACTTCGACGTTGTCCACTAATTACTCGTCAGTAAGCTCCAATTAATTACAGTAAGTTGCGTTAAGCAAATGAGAAACCATTCATGAATTTCGTACCGCGTGGGTAGGTAGACAGACACACTTGATCCCGCCATTCACGACCCCAGATTAAAGTGCAAAATTTTATTATCAGCGTTGTTGTGGTTGATAATTACAAAATGTTCCCATTAGAGTGTTACATAATTAATGAATGGTCCCGGGACATGTTTTTTCAGGCAGAGATAAAAACAAAATTATGTTCCTACAAACCAACTGTAATATATAAAAGTTGATACATACATATACTAACTTGAAGCAAAAATAATTTGCTCCAACTATTAAAATTGAAATACAAGAAATAATTGTTTTTCTGATTGAACTGAAAATGATAAATACTACAACAAATTATATTTAGAAGAGGCATCCTGTTTGTTAAGGGACATTGAAAATGGTGAAACATTGGACTAAAACGCTTTTAATTTTTTTTAGCACGTATCCAATATGTACTAAAAGAATGCTAAAGTTTTAATGTAATAGTCCATTCTGATCATAACCCTTTCCAATAAATTGTTTCTGAATGCTTTTGGAAAAAATCCTGCATTTCAATTGTGTGCTAAATATTGGTAGAAATTGTTTTGTATGAACCATCAATCTATGTTCAAAGAAGTAGAATGTTTTAATTGATTCCATTTTGGAATGTTATTGAATTTTTGGATTTGCACGAAATCGATTACGGTTGAACTTGAAATTTTGAGAGCTTTATATTTCACAGTAGCATTTATATTTCTAGTTTTTATACGTGTTATTTCGCTACACTTTCACCAATATCAATGCCTCCTTCGATCCGATCAGGATGCCTCTAATAAATACACTCTGTTGCAGGATTTCATTGTTTTCAGTTCAATCGGAAAAACAATTTTTTGTATGTATTTCATTACTTAAAGCAAATTAACTTTGCTTCAAGTTTAATATATCCACGTGTCAACTTGTATACCTATATTCCAGTTGGTTGATAATATCGGGTCTTAATATTCATTTTAAAAATGTTGCCTAGTTGTCTTCATTTTTATGTGCCTAAAGAATCGCAAATGTAATGAAAATTTAATATTAAGACCAACTCTATATTCATGGCCAATAATGGTGTTGGACCAACACTGCTGGTGTTAGGAGAGAACACGAAGGTATGCATGCCTATATTATGTATTGAAATATTCGCCTTAGAATTCTGGCACTTGCCAACAAGTAACTGTCGTCAGTGGTGGTGAAAACGCTACTCTAGGCTTCTCTGGAAATATTGATTTTTGTTTTCCCTTGCTTTCTCATGTAATGATGAGTTACTCAAACACTGGAACATCCTGTAAAACTCTGTTTTCCAAACCCAGATCTGAGGTATCTGGGTTTGGTAATCAAACATCAACGTTTTTGGAAAGCAAATTTTAGCTTTCCATGAATTTCCGAAAATAAACTAATATCGTTGTCGTGAAAAATACCAAAATGTTTTCAACCTCAGCCGAGTATAAACTTATATTTGTGATTACTCTACTGACACACAACGTTCAAAGATGCAGGGGGTCTTTGAAAGATATTGCCGTCCAATTCAAGGATTGTGTAATAATAAATTACCATTTTGTTGATCGTAATGAAGCTGTATTGTCACACAATACGGGTGAATACAACACACAGCTAATTGCAAAACAGATTAGCAGGCTCGGTATAGATTCAGAGAAAAGTGTACAAATTGGATATTTCTACTACAGACATTCCGTCTGCCTGGTATCAATGTTTTACAGAAAGGATTTAGGTCTCGCTCAGTACATCTTTAATTCTAATAAAGAACCGAAGCCACATTTTGCGTGGTTTGTGACCATGACGGAAAATGACTATGAGAAGTCGAGCGGGTTCTGGGACAAATATTTTTATTACATTATTGAAACTCACGTTTCATCAATATTCATGGAGATTCGTTTAGCAAGTAGTGAACCGCCGCAAATGATTCTCATCTGCGTACCCTGTGGCAAAAAGGAAATCAAATTTGCACCAACTTCCTTTTACATGGGCTCGACGACTACAGACATGATTACATCTGCTAAGGAAAAATGGCAGGATGTGTACATGAATTTGCACAGAACAACAGTTGTCGGTAGGTTTTCGAGTATTCTTTGGATTGAATGGGAGCATGTGAAACACAAGGGTAGCGGATGTTCCGACGAAACTGTTTTATATCCTAAGTTATGCTCGCTGATTGAGTTAGGGTATAGATTAAATGTTTCTATTGACCCAAAGCCAAATCCTCAGAATATAATTCTATCGAGTGTTTCGTTTGATGGCACCAACGACCATATCAGTCTTGCAGAGTTTAAAGCTGCACTAACTCAGCCAATGATTCATGCCTGCGAGATGCTGGACTATGCCTTCATAATTTTGTACGATTTAGAGGTTTTAAACGACAATACAAAGCTTCATGGGATTCTCGCACCTCTGCCTTGGTGGACGTGGCTACTAATCTTTGTTGCCAGCTTCGGGGTATCCATTACAATAATTGAAAAGAAGAAAGACGCTTCTTCTACATTAAAGACATTTCTACAGCTGCATACACCAGGGATAGAAATGTTGAAGAAATGGTTCACATATTTTACAATACTTTTGTCACAAGGACAACCCTGCAACTATATGAAATGGACCAAGTATGAGTCTAACGTACAAGGAGCGAATCTGTGGTTCCTGTGGAATATCTTCTGTCTTGTGATTTCGAACGCCTACTCTGGCTTCCTATTTTCGGCGTTATCAACCAAATTGTTGCCAGTGCTGCCAGATAATTTCACCGAGTTGGCAAGCACGGACTATAACATTTATGTGACGGACTATATGCAGTTTAACAACGGCACAGTTGGTGGGAGCTTAATAAGGGATGAGTGGATTCCACACTTGATAAATATCAGCACGGACAGGAAAAGGTTAGAGGCACTTGAAATGGTGCGACGTCGGCTAACGCTGCTTTCGCTGCGAGCAACGAAGCTTGCTGAAATCATTGCGCTGAACAGATCCATAGAGGTTGATTTCAAAAGGACTATCGTGATGCCCAAATCCTTCGCAATTTGGTCCTATTTGCAGCAGGTGAAGGAACTGAAAATGTACCTAGATAAAATCAATTCTAAATGGATTACAAAACCGGTGTCAGTACAGTCCTTTGCAGCTACGGTGTATTTTATACAATATAATAACTTCATCTCGCCCATTTTATCGCATCAATTAGCTCTCATCTCGGAGCAAGGGCTTATTCAATTCTGGAACTATCACTACCAAGCTAAATTTGCAACATCGGTAAATATTAAATTGGAAAGACTTCTAAATCAGTCACGTGTTACTAATTCTGATGATGAGAATGGCGGCGACCAAGTGATTTCGAAAATAGTATTCCTCCATATTTTGGTCTCGTACTCGATATTTAATTTAGTAACAGTGGTCTGCTTCATATTTGAATACATTGACAACTATTTTCACACCCGTGTGTTAGTTCTTACTAGAAAAACGATCAAGCCGTTTTCTCCCGCTTCTCATGTGTTTCAGGTGCAAGTGCAACCCCGAACCGAAGTTGATAAAAATGGGGACAGTTGTGAGGGACAGAAATCAAACGAGGGAGAGAATGAAATGAATACCATTGTAAAATTTACGGAAACTAAAAGTGAAAATGAATCGGATATCGTGGTGACAACCGTAATAACACACTGTGCACCGAATGAACAATCCATAAACTACAGTAAGGAAAATCATGAATTTTAAGAAATTGAAAATGTATTGAGTACGTAAATGTTTATGTTGTAAAGTTAAATTTGACAAGCAATACAAAATACGATACGGGTAATTATAAAACAACGCCCAAAAGCTTCATTTCAATTACGATTTAATGTATCTATAAATGGAAATCGGTTTTATTTACCTCAGTAATCATAATTGTTTACATTTATATTATGTCTACAGATATTTCTACCTATTTTTGCAACTATTATAGTAAGATTTACAAATAGACTTAATATTACTTTATGTAATTGCTTCATCTTGAAGAAAGCGTGGTTCTAGACAAATCTTTTTTAAAATTACAAATTAAACTAAACATAAACAAGTTTTAACAATTTAACGTCGCGTTTTTTACTACATTAAACAAAATATTTGAATACCCAGAAGTGCATTGTAACAGTTTTAAAACCAAATTCATACATTTCTGTTTTTCTTACATTAATCGTGTTTCTTTTTATAGTGCTCTCATAAAATATGTGGCTTCTAGTTTGTGGATATTTACATGGAAATGTTTTCTGGTGTCACTTTACGACCACATAAGTTGTAATAACATCAAGCACGACTTAAAACATTCCGCTAAAATACTATGCCTTGTAATAGTCCTTGAAATTAAGGTTAGCAGTCAACGAATTGGAATAAAGTAATGTAAAGTGTAAAAACTAGTGTTCATTCTCCCATAAGTAAAAGACTTGCTACCTGTTGGAATGAGAAGTCCAGCATTACCAGGGCCGTCTCTCGTTCAAAAAAGTTGCTAGAAAAGAACCTGATTTTCAGCGTTGGCATTGCTCTCCATTGACGTCTCCAAATCCTAATCATGTACCTTTTGTTAGGGTCTCTCAGGCAAGTCAGAAACGCACGGGAGGAGAAAGCAGAAGATTTTCGAATTTCTTCGGAAAGAGAATGCACCTCGCTCGCTGTTAATCGGTTAATGAGGAAAAACAATGTAATTGCGACTGCCGCGTTTGATAAAGAGCACCACCCCAGGAAACTAAACTTGTCGTATTTAGTGAGTAAAATGGTGACATTTGAGATTAGCATTAGAAAGAAAAATAAGATGTAATGTAGCATGAATCCGTGTTGACAAATGTAGTTGTACACCAGGCAAAGGACTCGAATTTCTCCGTATTCTTTGATCATGAGCGACGGGTCATTAGTTGACGAACGTAATGAAAGTTTATTCTTCAGGGTATTCAATGCCGACGTTAGTGAAAATGGTGCCGTGACTACAATTAAAGTAAAATCCTGCATGCCAAGTTTAGCTTGGTTACTCCAGCAAAAGTAGGACAGTAAAAAACTTGCCGTACGTTGTAAGATACTTGCAAGTTTCTCCGGAATCCAATAGACATCAATAACTTGTTTGGGTTGAAGCTTGTTCAAAAAAATAAATAAATAGGAACAACGTGTAAGGCGAGTTTGGGCTGAACAAAACTGTAATTGTTGCAATTATGAACGACATGTAACTCCACAGAATATACTGGAGTTGCGCATACACCTTCGAACAGCACACTTTGAAATTCGGATCGGGAGTAAAATTGAAATCTTCCGATTGACGACTTGCAAATTTCGTCATCTCGTTCAACCAATTGACCATTTCTCTACCTCGTTGCTTATGGAGGAATACAATTCGAACCGTTAATAAAAAACCTGCAGCTCTGAACCCGCTGGCGACTTTTGTAAACATTTCTTGGGATCTTCCGTTAAAGAACGTTAGAAACTTGGTATGAAAAGTAGAAATAGTGATGCTACAAACACTTTCCAATGTGACTTTTCAAATTTTGTATTAAATTAAAACTTATATAGCCACTGATTGGAATTTGTTATTTTGTGGCGCCTTAAAGACCAAGGAAACGCCATAGGAATGAGATTACATTTCTTGGATTATTGACAAACCTTGTAGGCCAAGGATAGAAATTTTGGAGAAGACAACATTGTCTGCAATGGTTTTGAAACAGTTTGAAGGTGGAAAGAAGCTCCTCAGAGGAGGTGTCGATTTGAACTAAATGAAATCCACGTCAGTTTCGTTTGACCAGAATTTTTGTCAGATATTTTAAAATATTTAACTTGAAAAATGAAGTTGATATGACGAGCGGAATGTGATTAAGGAAAGTCATATTTTAGTGCTTTTTTTTTCAATTATTTAGAACCTCTTTCTATTGGATGGATTTTAGTGTTGTTTAGCCTCTTTAGTTAAAACTCAAAATTCCATAAACCATTTCATTGCTTCTACCAACAGATATTTAATTCTGAAATTCAATGAAACAAGCATGAGATATACAATTTTAATAGATGTCACTCATGTCAAACATTAAGTTTTTTTATCTGTCTTGCAGTTGAAGCTTATGCTTTTGAAAGGCTTTAATTGACAAGTATATATATTATGGTTTAATGATTTTAGAAGCTCTGGAATTTTGTTTGCTTTTTCTTTTAAATTTTGTAGAACATTTGTGTATTAAATGGTTTGTTGCGTGTTGTATGATCACATATTGTGACCATAATCAATTCTCATATCCTTAAATATGCCACGCAATGTTAGACTTCTACAATAATGGTATTTTCGAATAGCAATTTTCGATTTTACTTGATTACAAACACAATTTCTTTAGTTTTGTTTTTTATGCACATAGCACATAAAACTTTCTTAAAGGTTCCAAAATCATTAAACCATAATATGAGCAAGCTTTTTCCTATATGAGCAAGTGTGCTTCGTGTTTTCTTCACCCTTCTAAATAATTTAGATGTTGTTGCACACGTCGCTTCCAAAAACATAAACATAAGCCTCGCAAGGTGGATCGAAAAATCGCAAATGCAGCTGACAAGGAAATGCTCCCAACCTATTCTCACCGATTCCGTTCATTATTGCGGCAGTAATTACCTCTCTATGAAATATAATTACACGCCAAGTGATTTGGTTCTATGGGCACAATTAACGAAGTTACGACTAAGAATTTTTTTAATTTACAAACTCATAGATTGAAGGAAAGAATAAAAACAAAAACACTCTTGTCTGCCCATAATGTCCCATGTTAAATCAAATAATACTTCAGAAAAGTCTACGAATTTGAAAAATAAAAAATATAGTTAGCTGTAACTTCGTTAAATGTGCCCATGGAACCAAATCACTTGGAGTGTAATTATCGTTCATAACGGGGTAACTAACTACTGCCGCAATATGGAGGGAATTGGTGAGAATAGGTTGGGCCCATTCCCTTGTGAGTGACATGTATTAAAATTGTATATCTCATGCTTGCTTAAATTAAATTTCAGAATTTAATACCGGTTGCAAAAGCAATGAAATGGTTTATGGAATTTGGAGTTTCAGTCTTTCAGTAAAGCTTTATACTTGCCTATACAACAATAAGCCGTCAAATGTGAGGAAAAACTAGATAATTAAAGAAGAAAGGCACTAGGATATTATTTTATTGAATCACCTTCGGATTATATCAACTTCATTGTTTATTCTTATTTCAACGCCCAGCTTTAATGTTATTAATTGATCAAGTTGCCTCGTGTTTTCAACTTATTATAAGTTGTAATAATAGCTTGAAATCCTATAATATTCTGGCCAAACGAAACTGACGTAGATTTAATTTAGTTCAAATTAGCACCTCAGCTGAGGAATTTCTTTCCGCCTTCAAACGTTTTCAAAACCATTGCAGAAAATGTTGACTTCAACAAAGTTTCTACCCTTGGCCTATAAAGTTTGTGAGCATTCAAAAATATTCTTATCCTTATTCTTTCCATTCAGAAAGAAAGAAATTCCACTAGATGGCAATAGTAATACAAGTTAGAATGTAGCATTATAAAGTCATATTGGAGAATAATCGAAGCAGCAATATTTCTACTTGTGGTAAACAAGTTTCTAACCGGCTATAATTAAATTTATATATAATATAAATATGTTTACAAAAGTCGCGAACGGGTCCAGAGGTGCAGCTTTTGTAATACTGATTCATACAATATTGCTCCATAATCAACGAGGCAGAAAAGCGGTCAATTGGTTGAACGAGATGACGAAATTTGCAAGTCGTCAATCGGAGGATTTCAATTTTTCCTCCGATCCGACTTTCAAAGTGCGCTGTAGGAAGGTGTATGCATATCTCCAGTTTACAGCATTTTCTCATTATGCAATCATAATTCTGAAAATCTGAATTATTAATACACATAATTACAACAATTACAGTTTTGTTCAGCCCAAACTCACCTTGCACGTTGTACCCATTTATTTTTTTGAACAAGCTTCAACCCAAACAAATACTTAATGTCTATTGGATTTCGGAGAAACTTGCAAGTATTTTAATACGCACGGCAAGTTTATTACTGTCCTACTTTTGCTGGAGTAACCACGCTAAACTTGGCATGTAGGATTCTATTTTAATTGTAATCACGGCGCCATTTTCACTAACGTCGGCATTGAATACCCTGAAGAATAAACTTTCATCACGTTCGCCAACCCATGACCCGTTGCTCATGGTCAAATAATACGTAGAAATTCGAGTCCTTTGCCAGGTGTACAACAATCATTGACAGTTCCTATTTTAAACCCTTATAAAGGTCGAAAATTTTAATTGTGTGCCTTCTCACCTAAGATATTACAACCGGAATTTTTGAATGGTCACTCAACTGTGACAATTTCCTAACAACAAAGTGTTTTTCAGGAAAAACCTTCCCATGTTGTTTACAATTTGTAATTTTTTCTCCAACTTTCACGTATGCACGGCATCATTAATACTACGCATTTCTTTCACATTCAACTGCCATAATTGTACCAATTTGTAAATGATGCAGACACCGTATCATTATTTCTGCTGTTAACAAATTCCTGGTAAAAAATCTTGTTAAATTTCCGCGTTTTCGGACATCCTGTGTTCCATGGAAAATTGGAATACTTAAAAGGTCCCTAACCTGAATTAGCGCCTAGTAAATCCTAAGAATTTATTGCCACCTATGAGGAATAGCCTTTTACTGACAAAAAACTTAACTAGACACGTTTTATTTGATGCTTTGTTTTTGATAATGCTACTGGTTTGAATAACTATTAAATTTGTCACTAAATGCATCCATTATTGGAATTATATATGAAGTTTTTAAGATTTAGTGATGCCGCTACGTTAAATTAGTGTGCTCGTAAAAATATTCCCTATTTCTACCCTTCAACCAAATGTTTTATTTAAATCTGTTTCACAACTGTCGCATTATTTGGCCTTTTCGGGTCAGGTCCTAAGGTCAGAGACACCAAAAATTAAATGGGTTCGCCGTACTATGTCTCTCGACCAAAGTGCGCAACGGTCTGACTCTTTTCAGGGGTTCGGATCACGGGATTCAGTACTTAGTGGCCTCTCCATGGGGTCAGCTCAAGGGAGAAATGAATGATGACGACGGAAATGGAAGACCTTGGCGCTGCCAGCTATGTCCCAATCGGAGGCTACGAGATGACGATGATGATGCCGAAGTTGAGGAGAAAATGATGAACATAAAATGTGTTTTCTCCCTCTCGTTCCCTAGCAAGGTCCTTGTCTGATTCCTCTTCCTTCTTGGAGTTGATGTGGAAGTGGAGGAGATGCTCTTCGAACCAGTAAAGGTGCCCAAAATGATGTTGGAGGGTGAATGTGGTCTGTGGCCAAACACTAAACAATTAAGCCCTAACAAACTCGATGCACAAAATGAACGAAGGCAAAGCAAACTCCCTTTTTCCTTTTATCACACAACACGAACTTTATTTCATTTAAAATTGTTAAATGAACAATGTTGAGAAGGAACTACCTCCACAATTAACAATCATTTACTTTTAGCCCACTTCAGGGCTGGAGGAAACCAGAAAACTCTTTTTGCATCAGCAAAAAACAGAATCGCCTTGCACTATTCGTGTTTTAATGGGAACTTGAACTGAATGAAAAGCTCCCTCCGCTCGTCGCTGAGGTTGCCGAGCTAATAAAGAAAAAGAGCGATAAGCAGAGGGAACTGAAACTCCTCTTTCCTCGTTCTGGCCTTGACTGTCTGGCCACGGTTAATTGGCTGCTGGCGGCAAGGGTGGCCATGAACCGGCCCTCCGCCAACAGCAAGCTCAGGACTGGCCCGACCGAGGTGGGGTGATCACCACGGTCACACCACGAGGTGACTAAATGACATGAAAGACCGGGACAGTCTTTCAACAAAGAACAGAGCTGCAGAGGGTGTTTTCTCGCTTTTTGCCACGTCGACACTTTTTAATATATAAAAAACAATGTTCAGCACACCACGAGGTGTGAAGAACCACACTAAAAGGAATGATGAAAGGCTGGGACAGCGTTTCATAAATGATATGAAAGACCGGGACAGTCTTTCAAAAAAGAACAGAGCTGCAGAGGGTGTTTTCTCACTTTTTGCCACGTCGATACTTTTTAATACATAAAAAACATGTTCTCCACACCATGAGGTGTGAAGAACCACATGAAAAGGGATGATGAAAGGCTGGGACAGCGTTTCATGCAAGGAACAGAATTGTTATATCGCGGTGGTTTTACGGCGAGCACTTGGGAAAGGCGAGATTTCCTGATATCCTCCTCCAAGATCCAATCAACCCCTAATCCGGTTGATTGGGTCTTGTCTTTACGCAGGAAATCTTGGGCGGCGCCGGCGGACGCTGGAAACGGCACTGAACTACGGTGGGATACTCCCCGGAAAACCGTTCAGCTCCGGCTGCACCTCGACCCCAAAACAGAATGCGGCACAGGCGGAGGTCGGTGACGGCAATGACCTACGGTGGGATACTCCCCAGAAAACCATCCACCTCCGGCTGTACCTACAAAAAAACAAAGACAAAAAACATGATCATACTTTTTCTAATGGAAAAGTAAACTGGAAAATGACTTTAATTAAATCAAACTTATGCGAGCTCCTCCTGGACCTCGAGTGAAAACAGGCGTTGAGCAGGCCGTAGGAGAGATGGCGAATCAGACGAAAAACAAACTCGTTTTTCTCGGGCAGCAAAACTGGAGCGGAAAAGGATTCTTCTTCTTCTAGGAGACGGGTCTTGGTCCGCACAATGCCAAATTCGTCCGTGAAGGCGTTCATCTTTGTCTGCCAAACCGGATCTGTGGCAGCGCCTTCTGAATGTGGCGAAGAATGGATCGCTCTGCTGCTTCCATCAACTCCGCATCTTAGGTGGTGGCAGGACTGGCTCCCCTTGGCGCTACCGGACTTTCTGCTGTAGATGGTGGCGAGCTTGAGCCAACTAGTTCCTTTCCACCAACGTAAGTCGAACTGGGCTGGTGCCAGCGACTTCTGAGACTGCTGCAGGGTTCCGAGCTGCGACTCGGACTCATGAGGTGGCAGCGTTGCTGGCCACCGTCGCTGTTGATGTGGAGGCTGCTCCTCCACCATAAAATCGAAACGGTTGTGTCCAGATTCCGGATGATAGCGCCTCTCGGGACGCACCAGTAACTTTTGGAGGGAGTTTCCAACCCTGTGACATGATGTGGAGGCTGCTCCTCCACCGGAGAATCTGACACGGATGTGTGCAGATTCCAGAG
>VYYJ01003828.1:0-15230 GCA_021029165.1 Cyphoderus albinus
AACTGAAGGTTGTCGTCCAATATTTCTTGTTTAACGGACTTATCGTCCACTTTGGATAAACTTGCATCCATTTGAAATTCCCCAATATCATGTCCATTAAGACTACTGGAACAGGTCATTGCACCGGCTCCAATTTCATTTTCCATATCATCATCATCATCTAACTCGCCACGGCTCGCGCTGTTTGCGCATTTCTTCTTATGGAACTTTATGCCTTGAATTTTCCTACCGGATTGTGAACGTGTGGACAGCTTGGAAGTTTTGCCTTGATTAAAGTAACCCCTGGAGATCTCGTCTTTGTAGAAATTCTCGTAATCCGCTAAGCTCGCCTTGGGCCAGTGTTCCATTGAGCCTTTCTTGGTTTCCTCGAAGCACAGCTGCTCCGGGGTCACGTCTTTGCAGTGAGTTTTAAGATGCCTGAAACGGTTATTCAATTTGCAAGCATTTCTGCAATAAGGGCAAATGATTAATCTGCGACTGTAGCCGATTCGTTTGAGGTAATCTTCGGAAGGCATCGCTGCTTCGCAATGTTGTTGTTGAATCGTCTCATATGTACTGTCGGTACCTTCTTCAGGTGGAGGTGGACCAAGTTGAAGATCAGGGTCATCAGTAATCACACTTGACTTGGATATGTTATCTGAGATGAGGGCAACAGATGAGATGGCTGACTGAGGTGTTGATGGAGAAGCGGCAGACTGCTGAACTAGAGGATGAACTGGTTGGGTTCCAGTGAAATTCCCGTTTCTCGGTTGCCTCGAGGTTGGTTGAAATCGGCCTTGATGTCGAGAATGACCTTTGAAATGCTTGACCATTTTTGGATTCAAATAAGATAGCCGACTCCTGTTAGTATTCACTACAAAATAATAGAACGAGATATTTCATATTTTGCCAAAAAATACATAGATTTTTTTTTTATTTTAGTTATTATTTATGTATTTACTGCTTACCTGTCGAAATGAATTCCTTTCCGAACTTGTAGTTTGATGCAGTGGTAGCACTAAACATTCTTGAAATGCTCTCAGTAATGCGTAACAAGTCGAGTTGAACCGATTCAAAAGTTTCATAGGTGTCACAAAACTCCTGAACCGAGTTCAGACAACTGAAGCAACAAACAGATTCCTCGCAATTAATATCCGAAATCCAGTCAGTATTAGAGTCAAGTGATGATAAAGTCTCCAAATTGACATATCTAGAAACAAAATTTATAAATCTGTGACAAATTTTCTTTCTTGAGTTTATTAATTCCGTGTCCTGTCCAAAGTACACCGATGTTCTGCAGATAAGGCATGAGTTACTGATTGCAGTTGCCATGTTGTTAAAAAGGATGTTTATTTATTTATTACTCTAATTCACAATTGCTTTATAAATATGAAGTAAAAGTAAAATGATTCAAAAACAATTTCAAGTCTAACAATCGCAAGAATAAAACCAAAACAAATGAGAGCATCAGCAGCTGCTGGTGTGATGATGCAGCTTAGATGAGCTATCTATGAATGAGCATGAGCGAGTAAGCACAAGCAGAGCATCGTCGCGTCGTTTCTCCAACATCCAAAGAAAGACTATATTGTAACTAATGTAACTATAGATTTATGTGCTGATGCGAAAGCACAATGAAGATCTGCAAACTACTGCACTGTAAATACTCTAGCTACTCAAAAGCTACTGTTTACTTAAGTTCAACATTCAAAGGATTAAATACGAGCCTTGACGAATTTTTCATTACTGCGTTGTCTTCCGTAGCGTCATATGTCACGATCAGACATTTAATTTTATGTAGTATTAACCGCTTTTTACCTATACCTTTATTATTTTTATAACGAGTCGTAGCTTTTACTAAGAATTTTTCCATACTAGTATATATAAATACTAACATATTGTTAAAAAAAGATGATAATGCGGAATGAATTCTTTTCAAGTGCTTTTCTTTGAATATATGAATGATTATGTGAAAACGTCAATATTCTTATTAGGTATGTTTACTCTCAAGTTCCATAATAACACTTCCGGCATAACAGGGCTCTTAAACGATTAAAACCCATTCTGGAGGTCAACCTTTCATAGAAAACTCACAGCAGAACATTTTTTCTCATCAAGAAGGAAGGCATTACCACTAGAGTTGACATTTCCAATATGGCATAAAAACTTGAGTGTCTCTTTAACTTACTTTTGCATTTAAAAAGCGTCAATACTCATATTTGTTTTTACTCAATTGAGCTAATTCACTTTTTCACAGATCAACTGGAAGATTTCCAAAAGCTTGTTGAGATAAAAGCAAATTACTTAAGGTTGTCGAAAAATTCAAAGCATTATGAAAATACACATTTGTTTTTGTGCAGCTGGAATTTAACATTTTGCTTTAAATTAAACCGATTCAATTCGGAATCGGACTTGGAGAAAGTCCCAAACACAAACTCATCGTCAGTGTGTTTTTTATCCTTCATTGAATTGCTAGTCAACTCGACCATCGGAGCGATAAAAGTTAATTTGACGAATATATCATTTCCTGCTGTGGCTCTTGTAGCTCGTGGCCTCGTTGCAAAGCAATTCAAGCCTCAAAAACATCCTTCCGATCCGTTGGAATTTTCAGGAGGCTCCAACGTGGAAGTTTATTGGTATCTTCGAGATGCCTTTAATTTTACCGAAAAAGCACTTATTTCCAGACAAAGTTTTGTCAGTGACAAAAACAATTCGTTGAAAAATTCGGGTATTCCAGAAATAATAAATTCAGGAGAAGCCGATTTCTCCATAGGACAATACGAATTTATTCCGTATCGGATTCGAGGTCCTCATGGACTGCGCTATTTACATTCTGACGTTTCTTTGAAGTAAATTTAATCTATTTAATTGAAGTTAAAAATAAGTAATACGTAATTTAACAATATTTATTTCTTACTTTTTAGGAAAGCATTGGCATATTTCGTCGACCCATCAAGCCGTCTAAAGAGTCGATTTTACCTCGGTCCATTCCACAGTTTAGCTTGGATTGGACTATGCCTGATTTCTTTAATCATTTTATTCGTGCTTTTACTTCATTTTATTGTTCAAAATTATCATGACGCAAATATTAAGTTTTTGTTGGTTTTTACAAAGGAATTTCCTGCGAGATTAGCTGAAGCCATTTTCGCAACCTTGGGCTTTCTTACCCTGCGCAATATTGAACTAGAATTTCCATCGGGGCAAACTAAGAAAAATAAAAAAATGCAGAAAGGCTTTGGAGTAAAAATTTGCCTTTTCATTACAGTTTTCTTCAGTTTCAGCATAAATGGACTTTACGTCTCGAATTTGGCATAGATTTTTATGAGAAAACCGGTCAAAGTTGAGAATATTGGAGAGTTGATGGAACAAGGTTATGAATTGTTATTGAGTAATAGGACACCAGCTTTTGCATCATTAGTGGAAAAGGTAGCTATTGAATTTAAGTACGGACTTATAATGACAATTTTATCATTTGTGTCAAAAATATTTCCTTTAGTATGCAAGTGGAAAGCAGCCGACGCTTGTGTCAATTGAAGAGTCTTTTCCACGTCTATTCAATTCTCATGTGGCAATTGTTTCATCCTCGTCCGAATTTCGGACTTTTCTCGAGCCTTCGTACAATGCGGATTATTTATGTTCGGTAATTTCTACTGTCGAGTTGAGTGGAGTGAATGTGAAAGCTGCTCATATGGTTCGACAAGGGTCACCTTATAGAAATCAGTTTAATGTCAAGTATGCAAATCCAAGTAAAAGGTAAATACGTAAGTGTAGTGATAATGAATACTCAACTATGATTGCATTTTTTTTGTACACACCAGATTATTAAAAATGTTCCAGTCGGGAGTGGTTAAAAGAACGAGTAAAGACCACTTCCAAAAGACTTACATGATTTGTCCAGAGGATGATCAGGTCCAAATACATTCCATTGGGTTGAAGGCTGTGGTGATTCCAGTTGGTTTGCTTTTGTGCAGTTATGTTGCATCCGTGATTATGTTACGATTGGAAATGTTATTTAGAAAAGTCGGCTCTAATGAATTTTTACTTTAGATTTTATTTAAATTGTGAAAAAACATAGATTAGCTCTAAATTGCAGAGAATAAATCAAATTATAAATTTGCGTAATGTGTGTATGTTTATGGAAACTTTATAATCAACTGCTTAAAATTTGTGAAATCATTTTTTTGTATTTTTTAAATTGTCTTTTATTATTAAGAAAAGATAAAATAACATAAAAGAAAACTGAACAATTTTTCCATAACTGAACGATGAGTGAGTGCTAATTAAGGTGAATAAATCAATAGTAATCAATGGTCTTTACAGTTAATTAAAATAATCGTTGTACTACGACTACTTTAAAACTGTGACTGATGCACATCTTCTGGCGCACCTTTGCAAGCCTCCCGCAGGTGCTGAGAAATTCTCCTGGATAGCATAAATTTACCGCAAACTGTGCAGTTTGCAATTTTATCTAGAACTAGCTTCATCGTCTTCATGTCATTTCCCACACCACTATCACCATCGTCATCCTCGTCATCGTGGTCCTCTTTGTCACTCAAATTATTTGCGCACTTCTTCTTGTGCAGCTGGAAAGCTATGCGGTGCATCCTCTTGCCACATTTTTCACATTTGTATATCTTAAATGTTCCCTTTGGTCTCCCCCTCTTTGACAATGTTGATTGGCCATTTGCAATTTTATTTGTAGTCGATTTTTTCTTCGCGGACCCCGCTGCAGCTGGTACTGACTTCCTTCTCTTTTTCTGAACTCGGTGTACGTCCTTAGAGAATGATGTTGGGTCATCCATATCAAAATATCCAGTGGCCATCTCGTCCTTGTAGAAATTCTCATAATCCGATAAAGTCGGCTTGGCCCAATGCTCAATTGAGCCTTTTTTGCTTTCCTCGAACAGTAACTGCGCCGGGGTCACTTCTTCGCAGTGTTTTTTCAGATGCCGAAAGCGGTGATTCAATATGCACGGATTTTTGCAATAGAGACAGATGATTAGCCGGTGCCTGTAGCCGATTCGCTTCAGGAACTCTTCGGAAGGCATCGCTACGCCATTTAAACTTGACTGTTGTGGCATGGATGTGGAATTGGGGGTGCTAGAGTTCATGGTGACTTCATGATTACGATTTTGGCTTCCAGTGTCTTTATGATTAGCGTTACCGTTCTGATTTCTGCTGAGAGTTTCTTCAAGTTCCATGCCGATTCCAAATGACTTCTCGTCTTCTATAAAGTTCGGATGGGAGCCGCTGTCGTCACTGTGATAATCAGTGGGAACCAGGACCAATAAGGGTGGCGGTCCAACTCCGATCATTGGAGCTTCAGAAATTCCAGACTTTCCTGTGGTGGTGTAAGTAACTCCACCATCATGGCCATTGCCTCCAAAACAACGGATGGCACTGCTTCCCGTATTGAATACGATACTCGGTTGATCACTTGTAGTTGGAACAACTCCGTCCCCAAGATTCTCAATATCGTCAAAGTTGACGTGTTCATTTTCATTATCGTCATCATCGATTTGAGAATTGTCGTTCGAATCAAACTTCTGCAGCTCCACATTTCCAAAGTCCATTTCCTCATCCTGACCATGACCGTTGGAGCAGGCAAAGTTGGAGGCATCAACAATAGGCGAGTCCTGCCAACGTGAAGACGAAGAAGTTGCGTCTGTTGGGGGAAAGTCCGAGCTTGAGCTGGCCACTGGCTGAAGTGAAAATGTGTTGAACACAGTGCATGGAGCTCCAGCGGCTGAGGGCGAAGTTGATGCGGAGGAGAAACCGGAAGTTGACGAGTAGAATGGCCCGGGTATGTTATCATGACCTCTAACGCCAACAGCAGCAGCAGATGCAACGCCAGCCAGACTTTGATCTTGTCTTTCTTGATGACTAAGATGACCGGATTCTTGGTTTTTTCGCTTCTTCTGGGATGACCCGCTTTCATTACGATCTCCATCACCACCCTGATTTAGAGAGGCAGAGGAAAAATCCAGGAAGGATTCGCCTAAAAATCATTATCATCATCTGTCATCGTATTTTATTCAATTGTTGAATATTTTTTTCCGAATTTCAAAACGATAATAAAAAAATAATATATTTTTTCCGAGCTCACAAAATTTAGATCCGATAAAATTCTCAACGATTAACAACCTCTTTTCCAAACTCCCCACTTTCTGTTCGAGAAAAAGTTGAGAGCTAGGATTTTGAATATTGGAACCCGAACCTCCAAGAAGCTGCTGATGTGACTGTGAGCTGGTAGTTGAAGAGATTCTGTTAATTCTCCCCATTCCGTTAATTAAATCGGGTGCAGCAGGCCTCTCAGTCTCCGTAGACATTTTTCTGTGACAAACAAACAAGAATTATCAATTAGTCTTCTGAGGAGGATAACAAAATTAAAATTACACCATTATCTACCAAACCAAATCTAAAAAATGAAACCCATACAATAATGACCAGATTATTAAGAATCAAATTGAAAGTAAAACGAATCGAGTTGTTAAGTGATAACGATTGACGATGAACTATAGAATATTCAATATTACCAATTAATATGGATGAAAAGTAAATAAATATATATTTATATGATCCAGTTTAAATTTGGTTTTTATATTTATAACTTCATGCCACAGAGTAGCAAATCCAGCAATAACAAAGCGCTCAAAGTTCGCACTCTGTTCTTCTGTCAAGTGGAAGTGAAGCTTTTAAGATGAAATGGAGAAAAAATATACTTAAACATTTTTTGAACACGTTTTCCCATCTAGTTGAGTTCTTGTCCCACAATGCCCAAACGATCAAGGCGAGAATAAAAAACTATTATCTCAATTATGAGGTCATGAGGTGGATAACGTAATAATGCTGGGTGACGTTGAGATCATTCCCATACATTATGAAATGAACATATTATTGAATATTTATATTTTCTACCTGGGTAACTGTAAGGGAAGGTGGTAATTACTTAAACAATTGCCTCTTTATTACCTTTTAAAAACATAATTGCAAAGACATTTAAGAGTTTGTAATACGACAAGGCTAAGCAAACTGCAGCATTTTATTTATATGTCCGATTAAATATGTTTGAATATCAGAATATATTTGCATGAATAAATGATTTTAAAATGTGTAGTTAATTTTTAAACTCGATTTTGAAATCAAATCCTTTCAATTTCCAAATTCCTCTAGTGCTAGTGAATTTTCATATGCGTCTCTAGAGCACTTTTCCGTATGAACGTAGCTCCGCATTGGTCACACTAATTTGGAGTACCTGAAAAAAATTCTTCTCAGAAAATATGCCACTTTTCTTCAAGAAACCCCGCGTGCCTCCGAGAAAGAAAATTACTCAGAGTCAAGCCCGGAGAGGGCACTGTAAAATTGGAATGAATTTTTATGATCCCAATTTATTCCGTTAATTAATTGTACATTTTCAAGTTCCTACAAGAACAATTGACTCAGAGACAGTATCTTCTTCTTGTTTCATTTTATATTTCCACGCTAGGTACTATAGAGAATGTACAACGGAGCGTAAGGACGTGAGGTTTATTTTGCCCAAATCTTTAAAAGACGCTACAATGTGGGCAAAGTGAGGCGTCGAGTAACAGCACTCACTCTTATGTATTGCCTGCTAACTTCCATAACAATCCATTACTGCGCTGAATTTTTTAAAAGGTTTTGAATACCAATTGATGAGGTGTACCTGAGACTATGAGCACTTTGCTCATATCTTTGGAAATATGTGTCGCAGAGGGATCAATGAAGTCTCAGACGAAAGACCCTGTTCTAGAATAGTCGCCTGCAAAGATCCATCGAAATTGATAGGTGCGTTTATTTAAAAAAAATGTTTTGAATGGCAACTGGCTCGTAGCTAATTGAAACATTCAGGTCTGTGTGCCTGCATCTCTGAAAATGCAAAGCTCAGTACTTTGTACGATATAGCAAATGAAACCTCATGAACTACAGATACTGCAAGCAAAACCCTATTCTAATTCTTCGGTGTGTTATATTTTTAAAAACCTTCTCAATATCGATGCATGTGAAGATATGAGGGATACTATGAGACTTATTTGAAATACGCTATGTAATCCATGTAGACGAAGTACACGAAGTATTCAAACTACGATACAAGTCAACATGGAGTGTTGCCATAATGGCAAATGCTTAGTTTAGCTTTAATTTTTAGCGCTATTGCAAATGTTAAAAGATCATATAACTGTAAACTTAATGGCATTAAATATTAAATTACAACTAATTAAGAGTAAGGCAAAATAAATGAAACACTGTTATCATTTGCTCTGTACGGTTCAAAATATCACTACATTTCGCTTGATAGCCCAAGTGAAGCCGCTTTTTTTGCTGAACCAGCTTGCAAAATATTACCAAAAATTAAAGGTATGTTAGGTTTCTAAAAATGTTTTAGAATCCGATTGATCGAAAGTCTCTCATATCAAATGGCCCGTGACCACTACACTTCTTCAAAGCTTTTTTTCTGTAGAACATATCGATCTATATTTAGTCTGGGTACATATTTAGTATTGGTCAAAAATAAACTCGGTACATATTTAGTTTTGTAATTTCGGTACTACTTTAATTGCAGTATGACCTTTTGTTTTGATACTTATAAAGTGTTTGTGCATTTAAAATTTGGATTATGTTCTATGCTTTCTGGTTTTATTGTTTCTCCATATACATTTGAGGTGTTATCCTGAGAGCCACACAGGACAGTGTGTTTATAATTTTTGAAATACAAGGTTCATTGGTCGCGTAAAACAGCAGTCAGAAGCTCTTCATCTGCCTAATTTGGCAGAAATATTTCAACCCAAGCGGTAGGTGCGTTTATTTTAAATAATGTTTTATATAGCAACTGAGGTGTTGCCTCATGGAACATACGAGGGGGAGTCAGTAAGTCTATACCGGGCTTTACCAATATCTCGGCCGGAAACGGCTGGTTTGCTTCACAGTGGATATTATTCGAAAGCTTATCATCTACTCTTTATTTTGCTGTCATACCCAGGTACTGAACTTAGTTCCTTCGTGAGTTATACCCAGAAATGAATGAGACATGCATTTACAAAATTTTCACCTCATCATTTGGATTCATCCGAGTTGTTGAGCGCCGCCAAGTTTGTATTTGTGAGATTTTGGAAGTGAAAGTAACCAGAGGTGGACATAGTAAGGCTGTAAGTAGGATGGTAAAGTTGAGTAAGGTCTATATGGTTGAATGTCTTCATACAAAACAAAACCTGCAACGTAATTGGTTAAATTATGGTAAAATCAATAAATCGGACCATGCCATCTTTGATGCCACCTTTCTGGATGTTATTTTTTTTCAACGTTCTGTCATATGCTTGCCAAGAGAGTGTGGAGCATTTATAAAAAAGGAATCATCACCCTTCAAAACCCTAAATTTATACCGCAACATCATCATCATCATCATTTCAAGTTTTGCAGATTTGTTTTTAAAGGAGCTACTTAAATGAGGATTTTTGATGCGTGTAATCTATTGGGATTACTTTTTCTTTGACTCAATTTTATCGAGACGGAAGTTGTTATTATCATCCCCCGTCGCAATTTCTCCCATAAAAACATCTTTGAATTTAATTACTTGGCAAACCATTAAAATGATGTACTTAGGTCTGAGCACGTAAAAATCTAACTTTCAAAATTCCATGTTTTATGTTTTTGGCTCACGAACAACCCAACTTCAGACCATTGGTGTAGATGCAAAATAAAGACCACACGATAAGCTTTCAAACGATATGTCATGTGAGGGAGACCATCCATTTCCGGCCGAGATATTGATATTCAAAGCCCGGTCCTGACTTCCCTACGTATATAAATCAGTAATCGTATGTCTCTAATAATTCAAAGACTAGTAAATTCAGTAATACACTAATCGAAAGCAAAACACGTATGTAAAATACCAGCCCAATATAAAGATGCGTTATATTTTTAAAAAATGTTTTGAATGCCAATAGAAGTGTAAATATGAGGACACCTGATGAACTCTGCCTATATGAAATACATACATACACTGTACGCATGTACGCAATGTACACGGTGTAATCAAGGTAGGCAAAGAAACAATAATATATGTTTTGGGGCAATAAACAATTTTATTTTAGTATATATTCTACTAGATATTGTTAATATTACATATATGGGTATTACTATTGCTATGAGAAATATTGCAATGTTAATTTGTGAAACTATTTAAACAGAATTAAAAGCAGAAGTGTAACAAAAATGTTTTCGAGAAATAAATGTATTTGATTCAATTATGGGATGACAATTATATAATCAGGCGAATTTATGTTTAAAGACGTACTAACAGTACTTTTTACTTTGTCGAGGGGGGTGCTATTTGGTTTATTCTGCCTGACAATATTTCTGCAATTTGAATTTTCTCAGCTGCGTACTTCTTTTGCAATCGGTTTGAAGATAAAAACTAGCACAATAGTCAGAATGAAAAATAAACTTTATCTCTTAACTGGTTTCGTAATTTTCTGGGTGTTTTCTGCGAAGATGCGTATTTAGGCTACTTTTATGTTTGAAACTCTGCCCACAGTCGACACATTTGAAAGGCGTCTGCCCTGTGTGTGTACGGAGATGGTCCTTAAGTTGATTTTGGAACCTGAAAGCCTTATCACATATTCCACAAACAAAAGGCTTGACCACGTTGTGTATTCGCTGATGACACGTCAGGTTACCTTTGTCCCTGAAAGCCTTTCCACACACTTCGCAGAGATAAGGTTTTTCTCCTGAGTGTATTAGGAGATGTTTACTGAGACTTGATTTGAGGCTGAAAGCCTTACCGCACTCATGACAAGCATGAGGCTTTTTCTTTGTATGTGTGAGGAGATGGTCACGGAGGCGAGCTTTTTGAGTGAAAGCCCGACCGCAGATATTACAAGGGTAAGGTTTTTCTCCGGTGTGAATTCGAAGATGAAGTTTCAGAGCGCTGTAATTGGCCAAAATCTTCTCACAAAAGACACAGGTTCGTAGTTGAAGTTTAACTGCATCTTCAAGTTCTCTTCTATGAATCCTTCTATGTTGCGTAAGATTTCCTTTCGTGCGAAAGCCTTTCCCACAGTCTGGATGTTTACACACAAAAGGCTTTGCTCCGGTGTGAGTTAATAGGTGACGTTCAAGATCCGGTTTCTTTAAAAATGCTTTGCTGCATTGGTCACAGGCATATTTCAGTTGACTTTCGTGGACACGATTGAAATGATCAAGTGCGTGAGAAGAACGTTCGAAGTGCTTTGGGCATATTGGACACTGATAGGGAGTTTTAGTTGCTTCCTTCTTCTTGTTTGATATTTCGTGACAGCTCTCATGGTGCTTTTCCAGCCTGATAGCTTTATCAAATCCATGGCCGCATAAATCGCAAAGAAATGGAAACTGAATCTGTTCACCAGTGTTGTTTTTCGGCTTTCCTGGTTCAGACAGATCATTTCTGACTAGCGCCTGTAGATGTGAAATGGTAATAAAATTGATTTAAAAATTAATTGGCGTAAATATTGTATTAAATTAATTCAGAAATATTTAGGAACACTGTAAAGCTATCGAACAATGCAAGGTTGATGTAGATTGCAAAATCCAAGAAAAATCTTAACTCTTGGAAATATATAAAACTGTATGATAATTTTGAATTTTGGAAATATGTCAAATCAGGAAAAAATGTAAAATTGGAAAACCACTATTAAAAAAAAGAAATAAATAACATTTTTATATAATATCTTTTGGAAAATAAAAACGATTGTGCGTATATGCCTTACCATGTTGCCACGCAGAAACAACTTGAACTTGTTCCGGTCCAAAAGCTGATTACAGTAATTGTTGTTGCACATGTCTTGATCCACAAATTCAAATATTTGCTTCCCGTCACTCACATCTTTATAAACCTGGAAGACTTCATCAAGGCTCAGGTCGTCAGAAAAAGAAAAGTATTCCAGCCGTTGATTGAGGAAGCGCAGAGCATCCTCATGTAACTCTTGAGATTTTTCTGCAAACAACTAAATCATAAAAATAATACCCAATTTACAATTAATCTGAGCTTCATATTCTACTCTAGTTACTACTCATATGTCATCATGTTTTTTTGTGGTTCACTTGAAGTTAATCCAAGTTATGCCATATATCTCAACGTTACTAAACCAAATAGTAACCAAATTACTTGAAGTACTGAAGTTACTCGAAGTACTCAAAGATGTGAAATAGTATTTACACTCGCCTAGTTAAAAAAATGTTTCAAAAAACTTAGTTCCTTACCAATAAGAAAGCTTCAAACTTGGGTTGCTCAGCCTTTGATGAAAATGCCCATGTTTTAGCTGTGTAGGCATTCCTTCCAGATGAAGACACCGTAGTGTCAGCATCAAGGTGGTAGGTATTTCCATCCTCCAGAGTTTTTGCCAGCGTAAAAGTGAAACATGTGAGGGTTTTCGTTTCGATACTCTCTATCTGACAGGAACTTTTGAAGCCTTTGAAAGACTTTGTCTTCATCATTTTCATCCAATTCGTCCAGGGCCAGAGGTAGCTGTTTCCACCCTCCAGAGTGGAGTTTTTGCCAGCGTAAAAGTGAAACATATTAATGTTTTCATTTCGATACTCGCTATCTGACAGGAACTTTTGAAGCCTTTGAAAAACTTTATATTCGTCGTTTTCATCCAATTCATCCAGTGCCAGAAGGTAGCAATAATATTGCGTTTCTTCAGTATTATCCTGGAGCCAATTTTCCAGCTTATCGGATACAATCTTCCTCTCATTCTTCTCAGTCAAATCACTGGGAACAGTAAAACTTTCTTTTAATCTTGCGTCTCTGGCCAAACTGGTTAAGCTATAAAGAAGGATAATAACATATTCACAAATTACAACCCGAACTGGTCACTGATAAAAGCACTAAACCCAATTGAACAAAAAGTAAAAACTATTTACTTTTCCTTGTGGAATACTCGATGTAGCGTTTCATCTCTTGTGGATCCGGAAACATAACCGCAGTCGGGGCATTGAGAAATTTCCTCAGTTCTGAACTTAACTTGGTCCAGTGAAATTTGAGCAGGTTTTTGTAACCGGATCTGGGATGGTGCATGTCCAAATATCTCTCCATCATTTTCGCAAACTTGATCCATCAGCGCCTGCAACGCACTCGGATTGTTTTCCAGTAATTTTCTTAAAACGTGCAACTCCAACCGTTGGTGGTCTACGAATTTTATTTTGGAATTGGTGTTTTTTGCTGCAGCGTAATTAATGCATAGCTTTACGTAGAGCTAGAAAAAATTGGAATTGCATTTTATGAAATCATGGCATCACATTTTGTGCATGAATTGTAAAAAAATAAATTAGAGACAGTACCATTTTCAGCAATTCTTCTGTTGCCAAAGCGTCCTGGTAGTCCACACCTTTGTCAGCTTTGTAGGGTATCGAAGAAACAACAAACGGCACATATTCGCCGGTCTCAACTAGCTGTTTAGTGTAGCTACTTCTTGGACGGTTTGCGGCAAAGTGATATTTTGAATATTTGTCATCTACCAGAATAAATGTTTTATGTAGATTTAATTCACGAGAATATAATTTAAAACAATTTAATAAATAAAACTCGGGTTGATTTTAACTTACATTTCGAAGACTTCCCGACTATGACTACTAGAGGTTGCTGGGCATTGTCTCCAGTATAATTAAGCAAAAGATTTCTCAAGTCCCCACCATGAACAGATGCTACACCGTTTGGAACCAGGACCAGGGTGTAAATTTTTTCACGCCTTTCTGCCTGCTGTTTCCTTTGCTTTATGTGCATCAATGTCAATTCTGCTGCAATTCGAATTACATTATCGGTTAACAGCGCACTCCCTCTTGTGAATTTCCAATTTTTCACACTACATTTTCCAGTCAGCCTCACGTAAATCCGGACTGTGATACATATTTCGAGAGTTAGTCAATTTAAGATGCTATTAAAACTAATTACGGTTGAAGCTTGAAAAACAACACTAGATGAGAGCTTTGATGATTAATTTTAGAACTTACAACAGTAGACTGGATTTGAGTTTTGCAATCTCAGGTATTGGCAAGCCTCGTTTCCGCACCCAGGTTCTGAAAACATCTCCAACTGTAGCATTTTTGATAACATTGAAATCGTTATCAATGACACCCTCCAGAAAACAGTCAGCAAGATACTGGGCCCTAAGTACCGAGACTTGTTTCGTGTCTGTAATATGTTTTTGTTAATCAAAGTCAATTAGCCATTATTATAAAATAAACAATGAAACACTTTTATATTTTAAAAGTTTGTCTGACACTTACAGGTTTCCCTTTTTTCGAGAGACTGACGTCTGTCGCTGCAAAACATGACTGCAGCATTTTTCTCCTTTTTGCTCCTTTAAATAATAGTACAAATCAAAATAAGTGAAATATTTTTTTATTTATCAAGGCAGGCCTCAAATTGTAAAAGTTCAATTCCAGAAAGCATTTTCTTTCATTTTATTTACATCAGTGCAAGAGGGAAGTGATGGGACCTTATATGTAATTGGAACCCATCGTATCTTTCAAAAGAACAGCAACACTGTCTGCAGCGCCAGACATTTGTTTTTGTTGACCTATTTTCCGTATCGACATCACCCACGTTTAACCTTACAAATTCTTCCAGCAACTCGTTTCTCATTTGTATCCAGTCTTCAGAGTTCGAATCGTTTTTAGAAATCATAAAACGTCATATGTACTGAATAAGATAAATGATAAACCTTGCTTTTTTCACGAGAACAACGCGAATAAAATCAATGGAAAATGTTTGTAAAAAACTAAGATGCATGAAATTAAAATTGTCTTTCAAAAATTATATTTGATCAATTGAGAACCACTGGAGAAAGTAAACTTTTTAAAAAATATAATTGTTTACATGAGTATTAAATGCTTTGAAAATATAACATACTAGGTAAATTGAAAATTTGCGATAATTTGAAAATCTTGGAAAAATTAACGGTAGAATGATAAAAGGAAAATCTCTGTAAAATTGAAAATAATAGTTTTCAGAGGTCCTACCTGGATACGTGTTTAGCCAGTGCTTCTCCAGAAGGAATAAGCAACTCGAGTCATGACCAACCCTCCACACAGCAAGCTGGTCTGCTGTTAATGGATAATTTGGCTTATCTTCCCATAGCTTTTCTCTTTCAGGACATACGTTGGGACTTAATGAATCACTTTCTCCATTATCGTTCGGAGGAGAATCTTCTCCGGACTCGTCATCATCATCAGATGGACCAGGAGTGTCGTGCTCTTCA